>JADLZK010001378.1:0-15983 GCA_015847255.1 Hyparrhenia diplandra | reverse complement strand
TATCGATCTATCTATCATGCGAATCCGGCAGCCAGTCATGGGGATCGCGCATTGCTTTTGCAACAGATAATCCATGCATCACCCATGCATACACACCGAGGCCGCCGGCGCGTCGGCGTCCCCGCTGCCGCACGTCGTGCTGATGAGAAATTTACAATTCACCACGTCGTACTGGGCAGCAGCTCTTGGGGTGCAAGGGGCCGGTGACTGGGTTTTGGCGGAAGGTGGCGCATGGAGCACGCAACGGCCAAGTGAGACGCGCGCGGCAAGCAGAGGTGCGTGGCCTGGCCTCTCCCGACCAGGCATGGCCGTCCCCCCTGGCTCGTGACGGGGGCCAAGGGCCGCCTGGTTTCCTGAGCTTTCTCCGTGGTGGAATCGTTGCGTTGCGTTGCGTTGCGCCGCGGGGGGAACGCGACACCGCCGTCGGGCTGCATGGCACCTTCCCCGGATGCAGGCAAAGCTGCTACAGACCACCACCAGGCACCAGGGCCACGGGACACGTACGGCACCACGCCGGTTGTACTGTACCGTGTGCCGTGTGCGCGTGGCTCTGCACACAGGATTGGTGTTGGTGCCCGACGCCGTCGTGGCCGGGATTGCTTCGGCAGGTTGCATGCATATATGCATGGGTGATGGATTACATGCCCACGACATTGTACACAGATACATTGCTCACAGTCACAGGCCTGAGGCGATCGAAAAGGAGATATTTCTAGGATCATTGAACATGCCCGGCCACGACAGTTGTTGCCAACAAAACTATATATATATAGCACATTGCAACATATCGTCATGCATGATATATAGCATCAGAGGATTTGTGAACACGGTTCGGCATCGTGGAGGTTGGACGTCCACGTACTATATTCACGGAGACAAATTTTGTGTCTCCATCCCTTTGCCGTACGTGTTCCAGTTTCAGACAAGAGGCGACCCATCGTCGACGGACGGTGCCAATTCACCAGTGAACTAGTCCTAGTCCTATGCATGCCCAACTCTATAGTAGCCTGTCGCGTTTCGTCCTTCATGTGTGGTGTGGACCTGGTGGTGGTGGTGGTCTCGGACTCGGAGGACGTAGACACGTCGTCCAATCGTTCGTTCCACACTCGACTTCTTGGTTCGTGTGTGCATGCAGTGCTAGCTCTTGGCATTGAGTTAAAGATCCAGACCATATGTTATTTGTCAAAATCTGATGCTTCTGCGTACCCTCCCTCCCTTGCTTGGTGTGCATTGGTATGGTAGAACCAAAAAGGGTGAAAAGCGATAAAAGGCAGAGGGACGACGGTTCGTCCCAGGCCCAATCAGACTGGTTTTGTTAAGGGCAGAAATATTCTAGAAGGGGTAGTGGTTCTACATGAAGCTTTGCATGAACTAAAGAGATCCAAATCTAGGGGCTTAATTCTCAAGATTGATTTTGAGAAAGCCTATAATAGAGTTAGTTGGACCTTTCTAGAACAAGTAATGATGGGAAGAGGGTTCCCAGATAAATGGATTAACTGGGTGATGCAGACTGTCAAGGGAGGACAGGTGTGCATTAATGTTAATGGGGAGAGGAGTCCTTTTTTCTCAAAACCTTCACAGGACTTAGACACGGTGATCCTCTTTCTCCACTACTCTTTGAACTAGTTGCAGATGCCTTAGGTGTTATGCTGGACAAAGCCATTTGTCATGGACATATAAAAAGGATCTTAGAACACATAATATCTGGGGGAATCTCACATATCCAATATGCTGATGACACTGTGATTATGATTGATGGTTCTAATAACTCAATTAGAAATCTAAAACTAATCTTGTATTGCTTCGAGTGGATGTCTGGTTTAAAAATAAACTTTCACAAAAGTGAGGTGTTTGTCTTTGGGGCATCTCAGGAGGAGCAATATGAAATGGTTAATAAACTTAATTGTGTCTTGGGTGAATTGCCTCTGAAATATTTGGGGATTCTTGTAAGTGACAGATATTTTGATATGAAAAACTTTCAACATATTACTGAAAAAACGGGGAAAAGATTAGATCCATGGAAGGGTAAACATATTGCTTCTGGGGGTAGACAAATTTTAACAAATTCTTGTTTGAGTAGCATTCCCATGTATTGCATGGGCTTCTACAATCTAAAGGATGATCACACAAAGATGGATGGGATAAGATCTAATTTCCTGTGGCAAGAGGCACAAACACATCTGAGTAAGTTTCCCTAGGGTGCGGAACCCCTAGGGAAAGAATGGTTCCCTAGGGTCCCGGGGAAACCGTAGGGAAAGGCTCTCTTTCCCGTCGAAATATGCCTAGGGGCCTTTCCCTATGAATAACCCTAGGGAAAGTGTTTCCCTACGGTTTTAAAGGGTTTCCCTAGGAATATTAACCCTAGGAAAACATGCAGATTGTAGTAGTGAAAAAAAATTAAATATCATATGACAAAATTTGAAATGGTTAGTAGGCCTAAAGATCAAGGGGGAATGGGCATATCAACACTAGAATAATGAATGATTATCTTTTGGTGAAATGAATTTGGAAAATACATATGGAACCTGATGCCTTGTGGTATAGAATGTTGAAAGCTAAATACATGAAGAACTGCAACTTCTTTACTGCTAGGAGTACAAGAGGATCTTAATTCTGACAGGGGCTACACAAAGTAAACATCTTTGTAAATGGGGAGCAGTGTTCAAAATTGGAAATGGGGCTAACTGTAGGTTCTCGCAAGATTGCTGGATTTTAAAGGTTCCCTTTGAGAATAGCTTATGAGGATCTATATATCTTAGCTAGGGATACTGAAGGTTTAGTGAAGGATTGTTGGGAAGAGGGGGAGTGGACAATGGATTTCAAAAGATCCTTGACTGTGTCTGAGTTTTAATAGGTGGACAGAACTTAAAGAGATAATATCTGATATTGAATTAAATGATAGTACTCATGGGGTGGTGTGTGATTTGGAAAAATCAAAATGCTATAGTACAAAATCCTTATACAGATTCATTACTGACAGAGGGATGCCGAGCAGAGTTGCTGGTCATATTTGGAAGTGCAAAGTGCCTTCAAAAATAAAATTCTTTCTCTGGCAAGTGTTTAATAATAAGCTCCAAGTGTCTCTAGAGATGATCAAAAGGGGCTGGAAAGGATCGGGAGAGTGCTGTTTAGGGGATGGGCCAGAGTATGTTGAACATGTTCTTTTCAAATGCCATATGGCCAAATTTATCTGGAGTATGTTGAGGGATGTCTGGAATTTGCAGGAGTGTCCAGCTTCCCTGATGGAATTATCCTACAGATGGATTTATGGCAAGGGGCCGGCTCCATCTAGGATCATTTTATTCCTATTTTCCTATTTTGCTTGGGCGTTATGGACTAACCGGAATAAGATGGCGATTGAGAAAGTTAATTTTTCCTAAGGCACCTATTGATGTTGTATTTCGTGCAATTGCGTTCATACAGAAATGGGCGATCTTGCTTAAGGAAGAAGATAGGAGCAGGGTGATGCAAGTGAAGGACGACATCATGGAGTGGATCAAGCATTTCGAACCAGTCAAGTTAATCTTCACGGATGTAATAGAAATTTAGCTTCTAGTTTTCTGGTCCTTAGAGCTATGTCTGGAGCTACTTTTTTGTAAGCTGGTAATCTCAGCAAATGATGCTATACCTTTACTGTGTTGGCTTTCTTAAAAGCCGAGTTATAAAACTCGTTTAAAAAAAAAACGGTGGTTCGTCCCCATTGCTTCAACTCTGAGTTTTTCAGCTTCTTAAATTGTCTATATAAAATTAACACAGATGTAGGACTATAAATATATATATACATGCAGCTAAATATTGAAACTTTTTGCTGATAATTCTGGCGACCATTTCTTTATCTAGCCATATATTATATTGTACAGTTTTTTGTGATGTTTGGTTTAAGTCTGTCTGTGTGAATAGCTACACTCATTTATTCGTGAATGTTGGGGGCTGAAATATTTTCATATTCTTTAATCTAAACAATATTGTACGATTTTTCATTAAGGTTTTGTGTAGATATATCATTTTTAAAAAGATTCTATCTATACTATCATTCTAGAACTAATGAATGGTGCAAGGCTATATTGCAAATGGTTGTAGTAAGATATATTGCAAATGGTCTTGGTGCTGGCTTCATTCATATCACATCCATTAATTCTCTTTTATAAGACCATTTATTTATTTTATTTTTATACGTATCATTTATAGTTATAAGTTTATTTACTGCTTGGTGTTTGGGATTCGTGAGATAAAGTCAGAACTACAAGTCAGAATGACAGGTTTGTTGCACTGTCAGGTTACAACGAGTTTGTATTGAGGGAATAATCTATCAAATCAGGCCCTTAATGTTGGTGTCAATGGTAACTGTCAAGGAATCTATCCACACACGTTCCAAGTCATTTACCTTGCTTGTAAGATGCACTTAAGATTAAGAACATGTCAACTCTAACTCTGGCTATATATGAATTTGTCTTTGACAAGCTTAATCTTCAGTATGTTTGCAATCCAATAGGAAACTGCGCTAACGTCTACTTAGTATGTTTGAATTGAACATTCTGCTCATGAGTACTTCTTACCTTTATCCCCTGCCATCAGCTGCTGTGATCTGATTAGCCTGTGTTACTTTGAAGTGCAAATTCAGTCAACGAATTTGTTATGTCCTCTACATCAAAATCATTACCAGCTTGTTTCAAAAAAAAAAAAAAAAATCATTACCAGTAGGCTCGAACAATCGACGCTTTCAATCCCTTTATTTATATAAATAAATATACGGTAATGATATGCTAAAGAGTCAGAGTATTGCTTGCTGTGCTGGGTACACTGACCGGGCATCTCTGTCTGACTTCCTACTTGTAAGTTCAGTTTATTTGTTTGACATAGACTGTTTGTGCACAATACAGAATATAGTATGTGCATAACTGCATTAGTGACAACACTACCTAATTGCTGATTCTCGATTTGAAACATTCGCTGATCTGTACGATCCGTGCAGTTGACGTATGCAAACTTCTGCTGACGCCGGGCACATTGTTTTTATGGTAAGGTATTCGAGGGCAAGGATATAGTTGTTTTTTCATAACCTTAGTATACATTTAGTACTATTAGCTGTCAGTGATCAATCATGATTGGGTTTGATTGCCCGTCGATATCAGCGGCTGGGAAGAGGTTTGTCAATTCAGACTTCAGAGTTGCATTGTCCAGTTCTCAGCTGTCAGCTCATTGAGCCTGAAAGGCCGCCGGGCTAGGCTAGCTGTTTCTACACAACCTGCCGCGCGCATCCTCGGATCGGCGCAAAGCCAAGAGATTCTCCGTCTGTTTCCACTTGGATTGCAGCTGATCAGTTCAAACCAAGTTGCTGTTCCTTGTCCGAAAGCTACTCTTCCTGCACCAGCAGCAGCAGGAGGAGGAGGACGTGCAAGCTGCAAAGTCTCGGCATGCTCCGACCTCGGCGATCCAGGATCTAAATAAAACAGCTAGATTTTCAGGACAGGTTTTTCCATTGTGTGGTACTACTCCTTGTCGTGATTCATTGTACTCAGAATCAAGCGTGATTCATACAGCGGCAGGAAGTGCTCACTGCTCACTCAGGACCGTCTTTCAGACTGGGACGTCTTTTGACTTCGGTGATTCTGAATGTTAGGCAAAGGCAAATTCAGAGGAGATTTTTCCTTGCTTTGCATGGACGGTACAGTTCGCCTGTTCACTGTCACGTAGTCTTCGTCATCATCGTTGAAGCTGCCATCTCTGCTGATGCAATGGCCGTACATCCATCCACGATAGATTCCCGATTCCATTTCCCAACTTGACGCTGTTGATGCATGCATTGACCATCTCTCCAATGTATGTACGGTCCATTACGCAAGTGACGACTCTCAGATACGACAGCACAACAGCAAAGTAAAACACTTGCATGATTAAACCACCAGGGTGATGTTCTGTCGTGTTATCTCACCGTAAAGCAGGCCTCAAAGGGCAGCCAAACCGCGGCCGAGCGGCCAGCCGCGCGCAGGCAGACGACCGGGATTCCTCGCTGCGCTGCGTCTCAAGCAAGCAAGTCGCCGTTCGGGACACCGGCAGCCTGCCTCCCACTTGCCCAAATGGCTGGGAAACCAACCCATCGAGAAGAGACGAGATCAGATCAGAGATGCATGCATCATGAGTTCATGAGTAACTTGTCCGTGGTAACTAGTCCAAATGCTTTCATTCACTAACCAATCAGTCATGCGCCGTGCCAGATGAAGTTTCAGCCTTTCGTCAAAAAAAAAAAGTTCCCACTATGCAGCAGCCAGAGCGCACTGAAAAGCTTTCGTCAAACAAAACAGGATCATTTCCAGTCCAGGTATTGATCGTGACGCTAGTTTTGCCGTTCTTCGCAATTCTCGTTGCAACAAGACCAGGTAGCAGAAACCTTCATATGAGCCAGGACGAATTTGTTTTGGGCCAGGCTGGAGAGGAACTCAGCTCGAGCCCAGTGTCATTTTGGGCCAGGCATTCCTTTTCAGCTGGAGAGAATCGTTTTTGGACGGAATTCCTTCTTGGACCGAAATTGTTCAACTCAAGAGATTATTGATTTTCGGACGGAATTCCTTTTCAGACTACAGACACAAACCCACCTTTCTCTCCCCAAAAAAAGAAAAAAAAACTTTGAAAAGTAATATAATCTGTAAGATTAGCGCTGGTGAAAACGGCTCGGCTCCGCATGCCTGTTCCGCGCACAGTGCTTGCACAGTACTGCTACTAGGAGAGCCGAAGCTGGGCGGAGCTCGGCCAAACAGGCTGTAAGATGTAGCGCATGATAATTCCAGTGGATCATCAGATCTCGGCACTTCGTCGTCCTGAATGCATTCGAATGCGCTTGTGCTGAAGCTAAGCCATGAACGAAACACGCCTTGTGATGATTTCCTGATTCAACTCTCTGGTTGATAGCACAACCAACCATCAGAATGCAAAATTTTGCTCCAATGTCGAGAGACGAAATAATTTCTTCCTTTCTGTGCATTATATTCTACGATCGCCCTTCAATGCTACTGCTATTCCGTCTTTAGCAACTTCAGCTGCTGGACTTCCATCGGCCACAGGAGCAATGCAAGACCCCTACGGAAGTCAGGTGGATAAGACCCCCAGTTTCTGAAGAGTGCAGTAGATTCATTAGTCACCAAATGACAATCGATGTCCCAGCTTCTGCCGAGTGCAGTAGATTCATTTGTGCCACCAAATGAAAAATGACGGCAGTGTTTAACAAATGAGAAGTCATGCAATACTTCATAGTTTCAAAGGCAAAATATATGATCTTGAGCGCTTGTGTTAAGGCATGTAAAACGTGCTGCTACAGAATCACAATCATGTCAGCACCATGCTCATGAAGATGCAAGAAGTTTTTGTGCTTTGAAGGTCAAGGGTCGTTCAGGTGTGGTTCGCTGAACCACCTGAAAACGCTATCATCAAAATTCTCATCTAGCTTCAGAGATGCAGTACAAGTGTACAATTTATGCCCAACAGTTGTATCACTTTTGAGATCACAAGAAAGAACACTCCCTTCCCATCTGATGGGCGAGCCCAACTGTCCCAGTGTGTATGATGCATCACGACTATTGTACAAGCAAAAAACTAGATTTCCTTCCTAGAAGTATGCTCCAGTTCCAACATAAGGGTGTGTTTGATCATCCTAAACAAGAGTACAAGACCCATTTGGCGCTCTTAACCATATATACAACAATCAGATAAGATGGGCCTGCTCTAAGATTTGAACTCTCGATCCCAACCTGGGACGGAATTTCCCCAACTCAACAAGCTCTACATGTTGGACAAAAAAAAATATTCCAAAAAGAACACTATTTACTCATTTGCCTTTTAAGTTAAATCAATCAATCCCAATATTCCCAAGAACATGGCAACAGAACATTATAATCCACAAAGAACAACAATAATAGTTACCCCTAAAGCTATAAGATCTAAGAAGGTCCCAGGTGAACTCACTCTGATATATACTTCACTGCACAAACACAATAAAATAAATAAATAAATAAATAAATAAAACTTCTTGTGAAGATTCAAACAGAACACAAACACTCGGATAGCTCTACAGAATCTCTCCAAGCATCCAGATTGCAATATTCCCCAACTCTGATCTGATAACTTAATGGGCACATTGCTCGCAAACATGCAATTGACCAAAATCAAGATGTGAATTATAATGAAATATTATGCAACAAATACAACATGAAGAAGCATTCTCAAATCTGACAAATCAAATCTAGCAAGCCAGAAGGGCACCAGAGTGATATAAAAAGATCATCAAAAAGACAAATCAAGCACCAGAGTGATATAAAAAAGATCATCAAGGGAAAGGAATTATGAACACATCAGATTACATTTTCCAGTCATGAATCCTGTTAGAGGAACCTAACAAGTGCACCAAGATCGCATTCAGATCATCCAGTTGAGAGCTTAGCAAATATCAAGCTGGATTCAAGCCTAATGAAATGATGATGTTCATATTTACAGATGCAGACATGCAGTTGAAAAGGTTAAATAGAAACAGACAAACGGCCAACGAAGTAACTAGCATTAAGCAGGAACATAGCAATGGCATGACAGATAGGCATAAGTTAGCACCTAAGCACATAAAGCATAATATTTCGGGAACGATAACAAGCACTGGTCATAAATCCTTGATCTAGGTCTAGTTCAGATCAACGACAATATCCTTCACCATGAAAGTAGACACAGCCAACCATATGTCCATAACACTAGAACGAGCCTATTGCGGGCAACTGGAAGACTTAGGTCACCCTTTTCGAGCAACATCTTACCAAAAGACCAGCCACAGAATAAACGAGCCAGCAGCACAACAATTTCAGCCTAATCAATATGCACCCTCCAGAGCATCAAGCACCATCCCCACCGTCTCCTTCATCAGGTCCATCCGATGCAGCTGCTGCCTGATCTCTGACATTCTGAACTTCCTGAGCTTCTCCTCCACAGCTCTTGCCTTTGATTTATCAAGTACACCAAGCGCCTTCCTGAATATTGGCCCACTCGGATGCTCCTTCGAAAGCTCCTCAACAGCCTCCCACAGGTATGGGTACATGTGTTTCCCCTTCTCAGCATCATCTCTCCCACTGCCATCACCCACAGTGACAATTGCATCAGCATTGCCGTTTCCAAATGTCAATGCCTTAGGCTTCTTGCTGGTGCGATCACGGAGTTCCCATCCATTTTCTTCCACATCCTCATCACTCTCCTCGAGCTCCTGCTCTTCATTGCTCTCTTCTGCATCCTCAGTATCCTCGTGTGCGGGTGCCACACGAGATCCCCCTCGTACCATTACTAGACTCTTCAATCCCCAAACTTTCTTGCTAAGTTGATAGACATCACGGTCATGTTGCGTTGAAAAGTTGGGATCCTTTCCATTCTTTGCACGGGTGAGCAGCAACTTGTACTTATGCTTGAGGCGCCTGACCTTATCACTAAGCTGAGCCGTAGAAGCATTAGCAGTGAGCTGATTAATAATCTGGCTGTGTACCTTGCCCGTGTCCTGAATGGACGCAGGGAGGCGGCCTTTCTTGGCACGGAACTCAATGAGGGCACTCAGTATGGTGACCTCGTCTTCAGGACTCCAAACCCGGGGTGGCCGCTTCTGGTACTCCGGGTAATTGGGGCTGGGGCGGCGCTTGGGGCGACGCAGAGAGGACCCCGCCGCGCCGCGAGGGGGCACATCCATCGGGCGCGTGCTGACGGGCTTGATGTTGGAGGTCTCGATGCGCGAGGGCGGCGCGCGCTAGGCAGGGGCGAGGCGTCGCCGGCGACGTCGTCATCGGAGGCGGCGGCCGCGGCGGAGTTGCCTGAGTCGGAGTCGGAGTGGAGGACAAGGGTGCGCTCGTGGTTGCGCGTCGGGGACGGGGAGCGGACGGCGGCGTCAGCGTCCGAGTCGGAGTGGACGCTCGGGGAACGTTCGCCGCGACGGCTCGGGGAAGGGGCGCGGCGGCCGGCGCCGCCGTCGGAGTCGAGGTTGTCGCGGGGGAACCCTCGCGGTTGGTGCGCCTCGGGGACGGGGCGCGGGCGTCGGCGTCGGCGTCGGAGTCGGATGCGGCGGCGCTAGGGCCGTTGTTGGGGCGAGGGGACTTGGAGCGGGATCGGGATCGAGACCGGGAGCGGGAGCGAGAGCGGGATGGGGAGGGGGAGGCTTGGCGGCGCTTGTTGTTGTTGCGGGCCGCGCCCGCGTCGCCGTCGGAGGCGTCGGATGCCGACCCCGGGCTGGCGGCGGCCGGGTGATTCGGGGCCATGCCGGCGAGAGTGGGGAGGAGTTGGTTTAGGGTTTTGGATTTGAATCCCCTCTGCGGGATTGCTCCGCCTCGCCGATATGGCTCTTGGCCTTTTGCTGCTGGGGGCTTGGGTTGGGTCTCCTGGGCCTCCTGGGAGTGGGAGGGGTGGGTGGGTTGCGGAAGTGTTACTGGTGGTAATCGGCACAAACCTTGGGTTAAGCCTGTCAGAGACTCAATTCATCAGTGTGCTAAGGTGAATTACGATTAAAATTAATTAATCTTTCATCAGATCTTACAGATAGCATGATCTTATAGATAGCATGCTATCTAGTAAATTGTTAAAGACATCCTTTGGACCGCTTAGGTAGATAGTATAGAGGTTTTATGTTATCATTTTTGGTGTGACGTGGTAAGCAAACTTGTATTCAAAGGTTGTTCTCATAAGTTTGTTTTCGTGGGAGTAGTTAATGTTCCGACGATCAGGAGACCGATGCCTGAGACTTAAGGGCCGTCAAAGAGCTACGCCTAACAGATGTTTTTATCTTGGTAATATGCTCAATCAAGTTTTACCAAGATAATCATAGAAAAAAATTATGAAGATTGGTGACATTAGGTATACTAAGCAAATATAATTCACGATATACATATTCTATAAATTTGATCAAATTTGACTCTCTAAAATTTTTTAAATAATTTTTTTAAATGACTTATAATTTGGATGGAGGGAGTACGGGTAGTCTGGTACATTGCGCTAATATCTATATCTATATACCTACTAATAAAGAGAGAACATTTTCGGCTTTCCGTCGTCCGCTCTCCGTATCTGTCTCGGTCTGGTGTGGTCTCGTGTTGTGAGCCTATGGAATATACGTATTTTAATCACGGAGGAGACATGACAAACAGTTCCGCTCACGGAGAAATTGCAGCTCCCGGTCCTATTCAAGCAACGCAACATGGCCGCGCACTTCAACGGTTAATTATGGGCTGTTGTAAAAAAAAGTTTGACCTTTCCAATGACGGTGGATCACTCTGCATGCAACCCACAAGGAATCATCAACGTGTAGTGTACTGTGCAGAAAAAAAAGAATCAATGTGTGATGGAAAAAAAAACACTTATCATTCCTAATCCTAAATATACGGTCGTATCTGTACTACTACTACACAAGGACCAGACTCTGCTTCTACAGTTTGCATTTGCGCTGTATATGAAACATGAGCCTACCTCAGTGCAGTGCAATTGTGCAAAGCATCTCCTACTTTTGCAAGACATCACACAAGGCAAAATTACTCTCAAGTACGTACTGACCCATTTGAGATTATTCCACCTGGTAAAGAAGATAATTTGTTTTTCCGATTGGCGCAACAGTTGATTTATTCAACTCGAGCGCGCGCTCCATAGCTTAAGTGCTCATGCAATAAGCTCCCGTTGCAACACACGGGCATATTTGCTAAGAAATATAATACTTCATTTTTTAAATAACTTATACTTTTTAATCCCTAGAACTAAGAAAAAAGGTCCGTAAAAACCAAATAGCATGAGACTTTGTCCCTAAATGACTCTCTTGAAGATGACTTTTTTAAAAAAAGTCTGGTAATGGTCTTCATATTGCGCTAATATAATGGTACATTTGAGTTTTTGACTAAGCTTGAACCAATATCGATCTCTGAAGAGTTCATAGGAGTTGATCAGATGATTCAGATCCAGATGAAACAACTTGCCTACGGCTGCGCTTGGTGCAGCTGCAGTAGCTGAAATAAGTAGATCCGCACAGGGAGTGAAACCGTGAACAACTGAACATATATACTCGCCAAAAGAAGTTAGTCAAGGAGCCCATGCACTTAGCTTGTCAACATCTTATCGTTCGTTCTTACAGAAGCATTCCGTTCAACTTAAGGGGGTCACACACAGTTCAGAACTTCAGATACAGTAGCATGCTCCATCGGTGTGGCAGTCCACAAGAGCAGCAGAGATACTATATATTCTACTGTGGGATACATCATGAACGGCACCAAATCTACAGCAGTTCCTCTGGTCCGCTCCCGTACGTACGTCGTCTTTGCACTTTCACTGAACATGGTCGTGCTCAGCCTAGCATTTTTTGCCAAACCCAACAGTAAGAGAAAACAACAAGTTAAAAGCACGAAGAGAGACACTACTACAAAATTGATTTTACGTGGTGTTCCGATTTTATTTCCCGTGACGGGCATTTGAGAAACCGTCACGGAAAATAGGTGGCCTGGCACCCCCTCCGGCCAGAGGAAAAACCGCCACGGTTAATCGATTAACCGTGGCGGACATTGTAAAATAGCCGCCACAGTTAATCCCTATTAACCGTGGCGGGCATTGTAAAATAACCGCCACGGTAAATAGTTTAACCGTGACGGTTATTGTAATAAGCCCGCCACAGAAAATGAGGCCCAACTCATCAGCCCAAAGCCCATTTCCGTATCCACAGATATATATACAGCACTTAGAAACCAACCACTCCCTCTGCGCAGCCGGTCCTCTCCCGAACTCCCAGCCGGTCCTCTCCTGTCGCCCCCACACTCGACATCGACACCTCCCACCGGTGGCGCCACCTCCTCGCTCCTGGCCCCCTCTCCTCTTCCTCTCGCCGGACGGCGGCCCTCTCCTCTTCCTCTCGCCCGACGGGCGCAAGGGCGGCGGCGCGAAAGTCCCGGCGAGGCGCAAGTCCCGGCGGCGCGCGCGAGTCCCGGCGGCGACGCAAGGGGCGGATCCGCCAGAGCCGCGTGGATCCGTCTGCGCGGCCGGGATCCGGCGAGGCGCTGAGATCCGGCCAAGGCCGCCGACGGAAAGGCTTGGGCGAAGCGAGCAACGGCCGGCGAAAGCGTAGCGGGCGAAGCGGAGCGGCGAAGCCGAGCCGGCCTTGGCCGTGGCAGCGGCGCGGCGGCAAATAGCCTTATCGAGGAGGGAGCAGCGGCGCGCGCCGGCCACCGGCGGCGGACAGAAACCTAACGGGCCCGGCGGCCCAGATCTGGGCCCGTTAGGGTTTCAGATTGGATTTTTCTTTTTTTTTATTTTTTTTAATTTATTTACCATGGCGGGCATTTTAAGAAGACCGTCACGGTTAATCTCTATTTTCCGTGGCGGGCATTGTTAAATAACCGCCACGGTTAATCGATTTTGCGTGGCGGACATTTGCCCGTCACGGTTAATCGTTCGATTAACCGTGACCCTAGCTGCGTGGCGGTTTTAATGTCCGCCACGGAAAATCAAAAAAGTCCGCAACGGAAAATCAATCCTGTAGCAGTGAGAAGAGCAACACCTACAACATATATACGCTTGCTTGAATTGAACATGGCTTTATTGAATGCTCACCTACCTTGGCTATGTGCACCTTGTGGTCGTCATCGACGTTGCGCTTGGGCGGGTACCTGGCGCGGTACTTGCTGAGCTGCTCCCTGACGAGCTTCTCGTAGATGAAGGAGGCGCCCTTGAACTGCGGCAGCACGAGCCAGGCGACGAACAGCAACTTCACCGGGTACCACACGGGGATCCAGTAGAGGAGCGGCTCGGCGACCATCTCCAGGAGCGTGATGAAGGAGTAGATGATCCAGTAGGACAGCCACTGCTCGTCGTCCACCTTGGACGGGCTCTCCATCGCGCACACCGACGCGTACCTGCAACATCATGTCCCAACACAACGCTCTCATCTCCGGCTGCACTGATAATGGAGTGATAAAAAAAAAACTGGTCCTGGATGCTGAAGAACTTACAGAGGGTACAGAAGGGTAATACTCGGCCTGCAAAATGGAACAGAGGTTCAACCAACAAACATGGACATGAGTTGCAGTCACTCAAAGATGGTCGAAGCTCCAATCGGCAAGAAGCTGAAAGAAGGGGACAGTGGTGTACCCGGCGACGGTGTGGAGGTGGCTGATGAGTGCCCAGGACTTGCCCATCTCTCCTCTCCTTCGGTCGATCAACCGAGGGAACCAACCGCGGCGACGGTGTGTGCTCGGTTTGCTGCTGGATTCGATGTAAACGAAAGTGTCCGCGAGAAGCAGAGTTGCTCGGCTGATGGTGATAGCCAAGATTCAGTATTGGAGACCGGGGCATAGCATAGGGTGCGGTTTTTATACAAATAGTGGCAGGTGGCAATGGCATCGGATGCTCAGCTTGGACGTGGCGTCCTGGCATCGCTTTGGGGCAGACACAGCGTTCGTGAAAGCTCTAGCGGCACGAAGTAAAGTGATGGGTCGGTCAAGTCGAATGGCACTGCGCTGGGTCACTCGTCGGTCGGCCGCCTGAGCCTGAGGTCCTTGAGGTCCTTGACTTGGGTTCGTCTCAGGCAGGGTGGCACGTGGCGACACGTGTGAGATAAGCGACGGCACTCGTGTCTGTCCACCAACCAACTTCGACTGCGAGCACGAGCAGGGCCGGCTGCAATGCGGCAATGGCATGGTCCCGTGGCTTATCAGCGGCCGGGGCTGCATTTATGCGCCCAAATGTGCCGGCCGGCCGGCTTCGGCCACAGGCTTCGGCCACATGAGCGTTGTCATAGCCATCACTACCGGATTCCGGCAAAATCCCGTGGGCAAACTGTTTCCCGTGAGCTAAGAGGAACAAATCACGGGAAATCACACGATATCCCGTGAGCTCAGAGAAAACATCACGGGAAAGACAATACCCACGGGATATCTAATTTCCCGTGATGGGCAGCTCACGGGAAATCTCCCACTCATTTCCCGTGAGGAGGGTGCTCACGGGAAAGGGAACGGCCGTCAGCCCAAACCCGCTCCGTCCCCTCCGTCCACCCTTTCCCGTGAGAACACCGTCTAGCTCACGGGATATCTCTTTCCCGTGAGCAGGCTTTCCCGTGGGCCAAATAGTAGGCCCATGGCAAAGAAACCCCCTTTCCCGTGAGGTTACATCCCGCTCACGGGAAAGATGTTCACGAAAATTTTTTTTTTGATTTTCATCTCCAAACTTTTTCTACACTTGTTGCACATCATATTGCACTCAATATTAAAGTTTGGTGAATTATTGACTTTATTTGATATATTTAGGTAATTATTATCTTTTATAGGAATTTTTTTGAAATGAGGCCAAATTTGAACTACAAGTGCTTCAAATTGTTGAAAAAAAATTAGTAGAAAATTTATATTCCTCATACTCAACACAACGTAAGATCTTGCATTTAAAAAAATAATGAAATCGGAACATCTTAATACGAAATCATGAACGTTAATCCTTGTTTTAGTGGCTTAAAAATTCTAGAAAATAAACCGATGTGCAAAAATCATGAAATTTGATAATATGTCATGATATCTTATGCCGAGGCTATGATAAAAAATTGGGAACGTTTTGCACAAGTTGGCACGTCACGATGTTCACAAGCTCCAACATCTACGTAGAAGTTTCATGTTTGTTGAGAATGATCCAAAGTGTGATTTCATGTGGATGTGGCGGTCAAGTTGTGGTTTGCTATGAAACTTTTTCTATATGCAAATGCACCTCGAGATATTGTGTCATGTCTATTTTCGAGAATTTTTTGGATTATTTTGGTAATTATTATAATTTTTTTTGTTGCGCTTAAGTAAATACAATTATGAAAAAAATGAGATAGAACCACATGAAATAATGGCCATTTTTTTCGCGCAAGGATCATTTATGTATGGGTGAGTGTATGTTATAAGGTATTTTTGAAGTAATCTTGACCAAAGTTTGAAAAGATATATGTTACAAAAAAGAAAGAGGGGTAATAAATTTAATTT
>JADLZK010001377.1:0-108196 GCA_015847255.1 Hyparrhenia diplandra | reverse complement strand
GACCACCCATCCCGGCTGGCCTCTCGCAACCCCTTGCCGTCGACGCCAGACCGAAGACATCTCCATCGACTTCGCTAAAGGCCTACTCAAGGCCAATCTGAAGAGCGGCGGATATTGACGGGCTGTGGACCGCCTCGCCGGCAGCCCACTTCTTGCCGCCAGCCACTCGCATCACCGCCGGCCGCCAAGAGCTTTTTCGACGTCATCGCTCGCCTACACGGCTCGCACATCGATCGCCTCCCGATCAGCGACCGCTCTTCACCGCAATGTGTGAACCGACCTCTTCAAACACGCGCCAAGTGCAAGCTCAAGACGCCTTCCACTCGCAAACGTGACGCAAGTACGGAGGTCGTGGAACCGCACTATAGCGATGTATTCTCCGCCGGTGTCCGGCGTGATCGCCTCGCTGCGTCGGGATCGGACTCGCTTCCGTGGGCCGAAAATTTGCTACAACACGCCCTACCACTCCGCACTGAAGACAACGCCGCTTGAGGTTGTGACGGCCGTCCGCCACGCTGCTGGCACCATACACGCATGGTTCCCGCTCAAGACGCACCGCGGGACACTCTTCGCGGACCGCTGACGCTGCTCATCGCGAGGTACGCGACCGCTGCTACAACCGGCAGAGTATGCCAAGAAGCACTCACGATGGCCATCACCGCCACCGGAGTTCGACCGCCAACGATCGGGTGCTTCTCGCGATCTTGCACCGCCTCGCGCGCAGCTGCCGTACTCGTGGCCGAGGTAGCCGGGTACTATCGTTCGCCGGACCTTCCGTGTCCCCGAACGCTGCGGGTGAAGTGGCGTATCGCCGCGCGCGCTTTCCCCGCAGTGCCCGCGATCCACGACGCCTTTCCATGTGGCCGCCCCGGCCGCTCTGTGGTATCTCCACCGCCATCGACTCCACCGCTACCTCCACTATGCAATGGCCGGCCGGCCGCCGAGCTCGGAACAGCCGGCTGCGTGGTCAACTCTAAAAGGGTTTAGACACCGGCATGTGCTGATCCAAAGGGTAAGGCATCCCGCCGCTTGAGGCTTACTTTGGGAGCTTCGCCGAGGACTTCAAGGCCTCCTTCGAATTTCAGCTTCGAGGACGAAAGCCGCTTGGCCGAGGGGGAGAGTTGTTATGACCGGTGTAGATCACAAGAGGAAGAAGAGAGTGGCTAAAGTGTGAAGATCGGAGAAGAAGGAGGCGGGCGGCGGGTACTCAAATTCGGCGGCGGGTGCGCACAAGTCAGCCGAGGCGGGTTACGCCAGATGCCGAATAACTTCGGCCTCAGATCCTAAATTCAGCATGTTATCTATTTGAATTTGTCATTTCTATTTATAATTTTCCTATGAAGTAGGAGATGGTTGTTAGGATTTGGGGTACAAGTACCGAACTCAGTTAATGATAAAGATCAGCCGTAGATTGAGATTAATCTCTCTCCTCAGCCGACACACTACTGTTCACCGGCATCGCCTTGTCGTTCCTCAACCCAGCCGGCCGAGCACGGCGCCCCAACCTCGCCCGGGGGTTATCAGCCTCACCACCCACCCCACCACCACTATCATCTCCGTGAACCTAGCTAGCCACAACATAAAAAAGTGTTGAATGCATGTCCCACTTTGCCCCTCGCTAAGCTCCACCTCTGCTAGTATCATTTGTTTGATCCAGAAGTGACGTGAAAATAAGAAAGTAGTTAAATAAAAAATGATTTTTAAAATACTATCATTGGACAAATAGATATGGCGCAGAGAATTGTGCGAAATATTGAACAATTGGTTATTGAAAAGAAATGAAGCACTGAAAACACAGCCATAGCATGCTTGTGGATGATCTTAACAAGATTTTGGAGTTTGCATCAAATGGAATAGTGAGCAAGACTGTAAAAAATTAATACTAGCTCTGTATGAAGAAATCTAAGGACAGACGATACAATGTTGAGCAATAGTAAAAACTCTGAAGTGTCATTAAAAAAAGTTTGTTGCTTGGCTTGATCATGTAACTGTGAAGTGAACTAGCTAGACAGTAATGGTTCATGCTATGTCAACTCTTGGGAGTGGGAACACCGACCTGGACTTGGCCAGCGAGAACAACAGCAACGCCCATGATAGAGCTATCTCCCCCATGATCTCCTCCAGGCCGGCATCACCCCATTTGCACTCGATATCAGGCGCGAAGTCACGAGCAAGCTCCGCGGCCGCCTTGGCAGATTCCTGAAGGAATGTGCAAAATTGGTCAGACACTACAATCCCACTTTGCAGCACGCACTGCGCCTAAGCAGGGGATGGGATGGGCGCACACCTGGGTGCGGCTCCAGATGGCCTTGAGGACGACGAGGTGCGCGATCCGCGGAGCCTTGGGATGTACTGCGTGCGCGCAAAGATGCCGGCGCCGATCACCGCGATCCGGGAAGCTCCTCCGCGCGGCCGTTGCCATCCCCGCCATGGGCTCTCGGTGCAGCAACTCCACTGAATCAGATCTGACACAAGCTTACTGGGATTTGCCTTTGCTGATTTCTCACCCCGAAGACCAAACGCTGGCTGCTATGGGAGTCAATCCCACGGTTCAGATCACTACGGTAGTGGCTGTGTACAGATGGACCAATGGTATAAATTGACAGGATTTATCTGATTACATGGCATGCTCCTCCGTTTCAAATTATAGTTCGCTTTTCTTAAATACATTACTTTGATATACACCCAATTATACATTACGCCTGGGGACAGATACAGTTAAACGCATTCAAAACGAAAACGACCGCAATTTGGAATAGAGGAAGTACATTTTTAGAAGGGGTGGTTTCCAATTATCTTAGGTTGAGTTAAACATCCTAGCATGTGATAAAACTAAGGATTAGTTAGACCTTGTTTAGATGGCTAAAATTTCTAACCCAACTTCCAAAGTTTTTTCCACTCTCTCATCACATTAAATACACCAAAAGACATATGTTCGAAAGTATTTAAATGAAGATAAAAAGTAACTAATTACACAGTTTAGATGTGTATCATGGTATCTATCTTTTTTTTAAGCCTAGTTACCCCATGGTAGGATAATATTTACCACAAACAAACAAAACGTATACATTGTCTACAAGAGTTCCAACAATACTTTTTGCAAATTTTTCTGACATCTAAACAAGGCCTTAGATACATACAATGGCTACCTTGAGAAGTATATTGGTACTAGACATCCTACATTCCTATCACTCAACATTACACACGATATCGTCGAAAGACATGTACATAATACGCTTCTAAATAAGCTCATAGTATTTTTTGTTGATGGGAGGAGAGAAAAAGGTGAGAGGGAGAGCTTGGCTCCTATGCAAACACCAAGATAGGTACAAAATGCATAGGCAAATAGTGGTTTCCAATGTAGATGTATGCAGGAGGGAGTAAGTTCTATGACTTTTTCGATTCCTTTATTTTTAGATGGCGTGTTAAGGCACTCACAATGTAAAAAGTATCATAGTTTTTATGTGCAAAATTATCTTATAACTTAAGCATTTTGCTGATGCGAAGAAATCGATTTAATGAGGAGAGATAAAAGAAACTATATTTAAGTTAGAAGTCTATACGAGAACCAAGACGTAGAAATATAAAAGGTAGACGAGGAAGAGACAAGGTGTGATTGGACAAAAGATTATTACCTAGACATTATCGATCGGAAACAAAATTTATATACTTAAGTGTGTACGTGCATAAAAACTATAAATGGTTTATGGAACTATAAATGGTTTATGGATGTAAAGCGTATGTTTGATTTCCTCCATCCTGCTTTTGTGGCAAAACACAGCTGATGGTGTTCGAGTTAATCACTAACAATCATCGATGTAGGTTCTCAGATTTAGTTTTGGTTGTGTCAAAACATCTGATGGTGTTCGAGTTAATCACTAACATTCATTGATGCAGGCCCTCAGATTTAGCATTGGTTGCTGTATCCAATTTCTTGAGCTTGATGAAGCCTCCATCGTATCTACGACACAATACTTCCTTGAACTATGGAGAGCAAGGACTCTCGATGCTTCTATCATGGCCACTTCTCGTAGGCTTGTGGCCTCAATAGGCCCCGCACTCGACGGAAGCATCACATATACTCACCCGTGATAGTAGAGAAGTCGTTTTTGAACAAGGTTTGGATCAAACATCGAAATATAAATCATCAATAACTTTTAATTTGTTGAGTTTGTAAATGTAAAAATTATATGAGTAGATTTGTCTTAAAAATATTTTGATAAAAGATACATATATCACATCTCCATAAATATTTTATCATAATAAGAGGTCAAAGTTGTGTTTTAAAGACATGTCATCAGTCCCTAAACGACTTCTAATACCATCCCGGAGAGAGTATGTCTACAGAAGTCA
Organism: Hyparrhenia diplandra; assembly: GCA_015847255.1. Taxonomy (NCBI): domain Eukaryota; kingdom Viridiplantae; phylum Streptophyta; class Magnoliopsida; order Poales; family Poaceae; genus Hyparrhenia; species Hyparrhenia diplandra. The sequence goes on along the minus strand of JADLZK010001377.1, from coordinate 103,843 downwards.
ATCGGCGTTCTTACCCACAAGGCTGTAACACTCTACTGTTTTTTCTCGATCGGAAAACCAAATCCAAATATTAAAGACTAGGCTGTGATGTCAAGTGGACATCACCGCCAAATTTCCAAAGAACGTTATATATATACTAAAACTTATAATAATGCACTAATGCCTATGCTACATGAACTGCTCAGTCAAAACAGCTTAAAGCATTAAGTTCAGGTACAATATCAGTACAATTCATGGTTCATTGGGAATTTGGTATTGATGGGTCTGAGGACGGTGGACGTGTAAGTTTATCTCTCAAGGAACAAATCTGAACACGAAGACTGGACTCTGTAAGTCGACAAACTTGTAGGATCCTTCAAGTGAGTTCAAATATATTGCTTCTCGGGGCTCCTCGCTTACTCCACTTTGCATGGCGTAGTCCAGCGCCATTTCATAGTCGACCTGGCGTAATAAAAAAAAAGGACGATTGAAATAGAACATTTGATGGCATAATTTATCGGCACTCGGACGTTATGCACCTTTGCAAGTTTGCAGTGGGAGAAAAAGCAATAACCAATTGAGGTGATTGCATTCCACATCAGCAACAAATTTATTCAATAATATATGACATGTGGAAAGTAATGCAGACACATGTTGAAACAGAGCACACAAAGAAAATGTGTCAGACTCACAGATTCATCTTTATTTTGTTTATATATAAGTTTTATTACCTGTTCAACATGCTGAGTCAAGCAGTCTCTAAATGTCATCTCTGTCACCTCCTGAGAATTTACCTTCTCAAGGAGTTCCTCCTCTTCCTTGTCATAGCGTGGCCGCTTTGGGGAGATTCATCTGCAATTTCTACCAGAGTTTCCATAATCGCTCTTGCAACATCAGAATATATCTGCAAATATAAAATAGTAAAATAATATAAAATGTATACAATTTGGGAGAATTTTGTATCAATGTGAAGCAGCATTTAATGTTCATCTTTGGCTCATGCCGATTATCTATTGTTTGAACTAGAACAACATCCTTGAATTGCACTTGATCTAATGTGGGAACTTGCGAAAGCCAATTTTCCTTTTACTACCCACTGAAGCAGCATTATGACACTTTCATGAATTCTAAAATCAAGAGTGAAAAGGGGTAGGTTGCCAACCTTACAGAACTCTGTGTCTGGCACTCTGGCCCAAAGGTACTAATTTACTACCTCTGTTCGCTTAGTTTATTTTTACTAACATTCTCCTTTCAACTTGGGAAACTGCATTTTTTCCCTGTGGCTGGTGGTTGCAATGTGAGGGAAGTGCAGACTCGGGCTGTGCAAGTGCAAGCGCCTCCAGACGTGCTTGCTCCAAGCAAGTGGTGGCAGACCAATAGGCAATGTTGCATTGCAGGGCCTTCACGGCGAGGAGAGTCGAGGCTGGGATGAGCGGCGTAAAGTGGAGGAGGAAGGGTGGCACGGCAAGGAGAGGCTATACCCTATGAAAAATTTTATTATATATATTTGCTATGAGCTCAACAATATAACTCGTGGTTCAAACTTTGATTTATTTTACCATTACCACGCTGCTCTAGCTGCGGTGTAAAAAACATTGGGAATTATATTTGTGATATTATGTTTGTTTGTATATGAAAATTGTCACATCAATTTTGATTGTGTTTTGCCTTCACCGTGGCCTTAGATGGTTAAGGCTAGACATAACTTTATTATGCCTTGTTGTGCATATGGTCATATGCAATTGTGTGAAAGTTAAACTATGAAAAAAATATCATCATTTGGAGCCGTGAAGGTGTTAGCACGGGCATTATACTAGTATAATGGAATGTGTGGTTCAGTAACAGATTCAAAAACAGGAGTTTTTCCATAATGCCAATTGTATATACACACTGACCCCAAAGTAGAAAACTACCTGCTCAGGTTCTTTTTCCTGTCCTGCCGCCACGAGCCTGAAGTTTCTTCACAATCTTAGACTTCAGTTGAAGACAGCACGCCTGCAGTGCTGACTGAAGGTGCAAGAGGATGATTAATATGTGGCCTTACAGACACAGTTAATAAAGGAAGTTGCATTGTACCTTAACAGCAGATGATATTTCAGTTATGTCATCCCCAATGTACTCCTTTCCAGTTCCTTTTGAAAGGTATCTTTGTACTTACAATGCTCACAAAGACACCAATCTTATCTTGCTGATGATTAATTTTGTAGCTGCTCCAACTTAAAAACAGGATGGGAAAAGGTATAGAAGAGTTAGAACATCTGATTCTAATGATACACTAACCAAGATTAAAAAAACAAACACTCACGTGATCCTTCTTAGAGCAGTTCTTGTGATGACATCAGCACCTTGTTCAAAAAGAAGCGGTATTCTGTTTGCAAACCTAAAAATATTTATACCCTGAAACGAAAAGAGAGATAATAATATAAAAATTTTAATTTTAATCCCAGTAGAATCAAGTAGCGATATCTTGTTGTCAGATAAAAAAGCAAAAGGATGGGAAAGAATATTCCCCATAATTGGAGTTCGATGTAATACTGAAACAATTATTTTTATTATTTAAAAAGTTTTGCCAATCAAAACAATGAAGTGGAAGAACTCAGTCAATTTAAAAAACGTGCTGGCCACTATTAGTGTCTAAATCCGATATGGCCTCTCATTCTTCCAGTTTTAGAGTGGTCAAATTCATAAATTCTTTTGAAAGCAACATTTTCCTTTTTGCAGGCCAGGCCTCTCTAGGAGTTTAATTCAGTATAGTATCTCAGACAGAAAGAAACTACCCTGAGAAATTTAAAAAATGTTAGAATCAATAAGACAGAAAAATCAACTATAATGATCTTTACAATGACTACTGACTATCATCACACATTGAATATTGGGAATAATCATGTGTCTAGGTGCATGCTAGTACCTAGTTCCATAGCCTTAACTTCAGCAAATTTCAGTACGAAGTAAAGTAATAGTAGTAATATAGGCTAATCAAGTATGTAATATTCTGCACTAGTACAAGGCTATCACAGCCTAAAAATGCAGCTTAGGGCTGCCTATATATAGGGGAGAATATAAGAAAAGGCTAAGTCACTCCAGCCACCAAACCCACTGTGTTTAAATGTGTATGAGAATTTCTGGTGATCTGTTTGGGTAGCTGTTTGCCTATATCATTGAAAATTGCTGGAACCACAAAGCACGAACAAAATATATGTTTATACAATCTGTCTTTTAACACAATATAAATAAAAGCATAAATGTCGCCGTGCAGAATAAAAATTTAAGTTCTTCCTTACTTGTTTAACATCTTTTCCACCAATGCTTATCCCAGCTTCAACAATAAATGGGTGACCTTCAAAAACCTGTGGGCTGAACGGGAGGACAACATTTAGTTTATTCAAATATGCAGTACTGAAATGCCTTCTGAATTCACTCTGAGTAAAATGACACACCTGCTTGCATGTGTTGCAACCATATCAGGGTGCAATTCTTTTATGATACCCAGGCGTAAATTATATTCACCTGCAGGGCTAAGACACTATAGAATTGGTTGATTTCGATACAATCATGACCAGTTGCACATATGAAAAGCAGCCAATGAATAGCTGACAAATAAAGGGAATGCATACATTGCCGCTGGGATCATCGAACTTAGCCTGCCTAAATAATTGATGTATTCGAACTAATTGCTGATCACTAAGGCTCTTGACTGTCATTTTGGACTGAAATCAGGTCCCATCTCCCCTGCAAATCGAAAATATGTTATATTATAACATTGAACTGATAACCAGAATAGTAAAAGCCTAGACACAGAGTAATACAAAAGTACACAACAGCAATAAACTATATTTTTTTAGCGCAAAAACAGGTGATAAAAGGATTTGTAAATGATTTTAGTGGAGAGTAGAACACTTTGAAAAACAACATTAGAAACACAACTGAAACTCAGAACCATAAACAGCAAGCTAAAGATCAAACTGCTAAAAGAAGGTTTACTTCACGATCGTCAAAGATTCTATTCTAGAAAATTGGACTATAGTGGTCCATGATGTGTTGAAAACAGATAGAAACCATATTGACTTGATTATCTTTTTAGTTTACAATAACCAGGTCAGCCACAATGCATATCATACAACTCACCAATTAAACGTTCAGCATGTGGTTTGCTTATATTCACGAACTTCGTGTTGTAGAAACTGTAAAAGATTTTGCTTTGTAGTCTCTGCAACTAAGCGTTTTATCAGTAACAAATCGACCGCAGATGGGTGATGCTTTGTTTGAAGTGGAACAGGAGGCATAACGCCTGTCCGTCGTGCAAACTTTATTGTTAAGTTTTTGCTGCAGGAAACAAATACATTCATGAAAATGACAACAACATGTGCATAACATAAATAACCATAAACGAAATGCTTACTCTGCTGCATCAGATAGAAATTTAAAAAGGAACTGAGCATATGGTGTGATGACTGCCATCTGACGATATAATGGAGGATCTTTGACTGCACGAAGGAGATCACTTGATTAGATTTACAGCATAAGTCCTTGATTCAAATGTTCCAAAATGTGCTACTCACACCATGAGTCAGCCCAATTTCCCTCAATTATAACTTCAATCTCTGCCCCATGCCAGTGAGTTGTGTTCTCTCTTTTTTGTCATGTAAATGGACATGAGGGATATTTCTGAGAAGTGGAATACACCAAAATGGGTGGTAAAGGTAAATTGCAGAAGTTACCAAAGTGACATAAATAGAGACAAATAGCAATATCAAGTCAGTATGTATGTTGAACAGCACAACCAACAAGTTGTACTTACTTATTAATATCTATGTCCAGGCGACAGAAGGAAGTATAGTTCTGGCCTTTCATCGGCGACTTAATTTCAATAGGAAGTCCTGTGCTCATCTTTGACCATATAAGTGCCTGTTCTAATCCACAATTATAAGGAAACAGACCATTAGATCCAGTAAAAAAAAAATCCATACAATAGGTCACATGTTTATTGTCCTAAGCTATTTTACAGAGAAAAAAATACAATGAATATCTCTTAGACATGGGATAGATTAAGCAAAAGAATGTGATCAAATTTGAAACAACAAACAAGAGAACAAACTAATAATAGATCACTTAAAACTTAAAAGGTATAATCAAAGTGAATGAAAAGGATGATTGTGCCAACTGCAAACAACTTGCTATTATGATTGTAATGTTTTACATTAGTTATATGATGCAAGTTTTACATGGCTATGTAGAAATGAGAATAAAGTAACATGACAAACAGCATAAGATGAGTAAATGCTTGGTTGTACACTTGCATTATCCAATCCAAACCCAAAGATAGTCATTACCGAGCAATAGAAAGAAAACAATTTCAACATTTCATGATAATGCAGACATCAGCTAACTATTTGCATTCACCCTTATCTATCAAAAAGATACAAAACAATAGTTCACAGAAGCATACAATTTAGAAAGATTCTTCTCAACACACACAAAAAAAAAAAAAAAAAGTTTTACCATTTTAGCACCAAGTCCAAATTTTCCACGTGTTTGCCTCAAACCATACTTTGTGCCCGACAAAACTGCATCAGATGTAATAACTCCAATGATATTGGACATCATGGTAATATCTCATCTCAAAGTAAGAAAGGATCAAATTGTTTGGATTATACCATTAAAAACCTACCTCTCCCAAGCATATTTGGGATATCATCATGTGGCATGCCTCTACCATTATCCTGCATCCACAGGGGTAGGGGGTGGATTAGTCAAGATCAGAAGTAAGAATATATTTTCACAGATATATCACATTGTCATGGCAATACCTTGCAAGTTACTTTGAAAAGTGCAGCCTCGCCCCGACCTTTTCCTCTTACAGATGGAGCCTCCTTAACTTTCTTCCCAAGTGCAGCATTTTTTGCTTGAGTTTCTTGGAAACGTGCTTCCTTGGCCAGGCGTTTCTAAGTATTGTGAAATCATACAACTTTATCAGACTTAAAGTTGTATGTTCAAAATAATGCAAACTTAGGTGCTCGCCATCTTACCTCCGCGATCCTTTTCTGATTCAAAATCATCATATAGTGCAGCGTCAACACGCTGTAGATTCTCTAGCCCTATCATTGTGTTGAACTTGGTCCTTGTGATCTCTTCTCTGACAAGGACATGGCAAAACAAAGTTATGGGGCACTGTCCCATACTGCAAAATAGAAACCTCAAATAGAAAAAGACAACAAAGAATGCATTTGGGGATTACTTACATTGTAATCTCTATATCAGGGAGCTCTGATATGGATTCGGCAGAATCAAGGGGCATTCTCAACTAGCTCCCATAGCGTGGTGTACAGGGATTTACCAGGCTGACCAGCACCATTACATCAGTATTTATGTGAAATAATAACTACTCCCTCCATTCCAAATTGTAGTTCACTCGGCTTTTCTAGATACATTGATTTTACTATGCACCTAGTTATACACTATGTCTAGATACATAGTAAAAAGAAATGGATCTAGAAAAGCCAAAGTGAACTACAATTTGGAACGGAGGGAGTACAATGGTATCTGGTAGATTCCTCCCCAAAAGTGTACTACAACTAGAATGAGTAATATCCGTGAATCAAAACAATGGTTGACAGTTGTTTGTTCCCCAATGCCAGATGTGGTCTAAGTTTAATTTGTAGATTACATTGAGCTTGAACCAGGAGGAAAATTAAGAAATGATACTGTCCGTCGACAAGCTAATAGGGCACCTGCACCTAGCTAAATTTCCAAACGTGCGACATCTAGCTGTTGCACCCAAATCGGCTAAAAAGTCCTTAGAGAACAACTCACATTATCAAATCCGGCAATGTTCTTGTTCTCCGCGAAGAATTCGGCGGGCGATTCTGCAGCAGAAACCCCAGAAAAGATACAAAATGCATAAGATAAACCGACCCCGAAAAACGAAATTCTTAATGAGAAAGGGGATCAGGGAGGGAGCTCACTCTGCTTGAGGAGGCTGCTCTCCTTGGCCGACGCCATGGGGCCGGCAGCCGCCTTCCCCTTTCCCTTCCCCGTCGCCTTCCCCTTGGCCGCCGCAGCCTTGGGAGTCTTCTTCTTGGTCCCGGCAGCGGCGGCAGTGGCCTCGTCGTCGGAGGTGTCCATGGCGTGGTCGGAACGAATTGGACAGGGAGCTAGGGTTTGGCGAGCTCTCGCCAAATGTGGAGAGCGCGAGCGAGCTCTCAAAAGTCTGAACCAAATGTGGTGGGTCCGGTTTGGGACTTTGGGCAGAGACAGATGTATCTGAATGGTCCATGAGAAATTGGACGCTCCAGATAAAGGGTGTCTTTAGTTGTTGAAATATTTTTGAGTTTATTCTTGTAGCATTTTCATTTGTATTTGGTAAATGTTGTCCCGATATGGACTAATTAGGTTCAAAGATTCGCCTCACACTTTTCAAACAAACTGCGATTAGTTTTTTTATTTACCTACATTTAATGCTTTCTAAAAAATACGCCGAAAGATTCAAGGTGGCGGATCTTCGTGAAAGGGTTCACTTTTAAGAACTAAACACACCCAAATGATGGGTGAAACAAAATTTTAGTGACCCATACCGTATGCTTGAATTTCAAGAGATTTACAAAGGTGTCTTAAACAACTCTAAGAACCTCTCTATATCCTTATTTATTGATAGGAATAGAGATCTTAGAAAAACATATTCTTCAATAATTTGTAATTAGAACTCTAAATGTTATCTTTTTTTAACAAACACACTTACTTTATAGATTAGTAGTAAGAAAACTACGTGGGAGAAATTTCCCAACGTTACATGATCAAGAGCATTCATGAGAGGGCAACTCGAGATATGAATAGCACTTTGGCAAGTGATAGTTATACCCGGGTTTACATGTAATTGGTGTCTATAGCTTGAGAAGTAAGAACATGAGCGGTTATACTAACGTTTCTAGGAATCTTGTAAGTCTTGTAGCTTTTCCCTTGCCTGCATTCTTGAAAGTTTGGGTATAGAATTTGCTTCCCATCTTTCTTCAGAAGTAGAGTTTAAGTAGGAAACCAGTTGCAGACTGTCAGAGAGGAAGGTAGCCCATTGATGTTCATTAGTTGGCGGCGATTACGTAAAGGGCTGTAAGAGCACCAGCCCGTGGAAGGAGCGAGCACGCTCCTATAGAGGGTCCCACCAATAACAAGGCGTCTCTCGAGTTTGAGCCGCAAATGTATCGGACCAGGGCATGGACTCTTTAGCGGGACCCACACGCATAAAACAAGCGATGATGAGTGGATGTAAGCCCCTCGCCTCATGCATGGTTTTTCTCTCTTCTTCTAATAATAGATTTTTAATGCAAAGGAGGCGGGTGCGGTGGATAGAACCCGGCTCCTTCATAGAACCAACCACTGCGGTGTATAGGACCCGGGTCCTATGCATGCGTTCGAGCGCGTTTGCGCTTTGGCCCGGCGGTAGGGCGCCCTCAGCGTGCAAGTCAGCGTGTTTGCGAGCTAGGGCCCACCGGTGGCCGGGCATTTGCTGGCGGTGATTACCTTTGCCTTCTCTCTCATGGCTCGAGATACGCTCATTTCCTCGTTTCTTGGGGCGGCTCTTCGAGTGCCGAGGGGTGGCTCGTTGGGCCCGGCGCGGTGGAGCTCTTCTCACCTCCGGTCACCTCCTTCCTCCTCTCCTCTGCCCGGCGGCTTGCAGCCGCCGCGGCGACGGTGGCGCCCTCCCGGCCGTGCGACCATGGTGCGGGCTCGGGCGCTCGGCGGCCCTGGCGGCGGCGGCCTTGCGGCCGCGGCCGGACGGCGGCTCAGGCGGCGTCCACGGCTGGCGGCGGCGCGTCCTCCCGTCCAGCCGGCAGGCGCGGTGCGGCCCGTCCGCGGCTTCCGGCGCGGCGGCGCGTCGGCTGCAGCGGCGCGGCACCGTACACGCGGCCGGCGTGCGGCGCGGCTCGTCCCGCAGCTCAGCGCGGCGAGGTGTGTCCCGTCCGCCCGCTCAGCGCGGCCATACCGGGGAGGCGCCCGGCCGCCCGCCGCCGACTGCGAGGCTTCTCTTGCGCCGTGGGGCGGCCGCACCGGCGGCGCTTCGCTTCGTGGCGGGGCGGACTCGCCGGCGAGGAGCTGCGGTAGCGGCGGCACTCCGGCGCGCGTGGTCGCGCTTGCGCCACCTCTCTGCGACTCCTCGTCACGGGCAGGGCGCTCGCGCATGGGTGCTCGCCGGCGGCGGCGGCTTCTGGGGCGGGTGGGTGTTCACCATGGGCTCGCCCTCCACATGTTCGATGAAATGGCAATGACAACCGTTTGGGGGTTAGCGTTACCACGTTCGAGTCCAAGGTCATCGTATCTATCTATACAAGCGAGACAAACACGATCTCAACCGAGCTCGGCTCCGGTGGACCACGTTGGCAAACACGAGCACTTGCATCATTTGGGCCAGGGCTATGGGTTGCCGGGCCATGAGTCGACCACGACCAGGCGGCGTGGTACACCGCCAAACACGCCTCAATGCATAGAACCGACTAGAACCCATACACCGTGGGTGCTCTAAAAAGCAAGAGCCATTGCCTCCGCCATGAAGACAGAGGAAGCTTTGGATAAAGAAGTTTATATATAAACATTAAAATTATATAAAAGCCCCGAGCGATAAGAAAGACTCCAATTCCTACATTGTGGTAGGCCACAAAATTTTGGTTTGGAGGGATAGAATCATCATATAGACTCTCAGTACATCGAGCATGACCAGCATATCTATATCTATATCTATATATCTATATACCCTACTAACTACTAATGCACCAACTTCTCCACGTTTAAATCCATTCAAAATCAACGACCTAGATCACTTCTTTAACCTTCTCTCTCATTACTTCGGGCGCGATTCTATGGTCAGGATCAAACGTATTGGACACAGCCCGTCGTCGTCGCCCCGCCCGCCCGTCGTATTTGCCGTGCAATCATCGTCGGCACTTTCCTAATGCTCGCACTCCTTCCTCCTATCGCTCCCAGGATTCCATTCTCCAGACCGACGACGACCCCGCACGGCGTCCTTCTCATCCCTAGCCACGACCAGAAACATCTGAGAGGCCGGCGGCGAGCGTTAGATGACGGGTTCGAGGAACCGGCCGGCGGCGTGCGTTGGATGACGGTCTCGACGAACCAGCCGGCGGCGACGTGCGCTGGATGACGGGAACCAGCCGGCGGCATCCAAGACCAAGACCGCCTGTACTGCTGTCTTCAATCTACAAAACCACAGACGTCGTCCAAGACCACATCCGCCTCTGTTGCTGGCTTCGATTCCAAATCGGAGATCGTCAGGTACGCAAGTTGCATATTTTAATCTGTAATCACAGGATATACTTGTATTCTATATAGCTTTTAAATTTGGTCAACAATTTCATGTGTTTTTAAATTGATCTGTTTTAAATTGCTCTGTGTAGTATGCATTTGAATTGGTCCAGCACAAAAGGTTTTGTTCTCCGCTGTCCAACAGATTTAAATTTTCGCGAGATGCCGCCCCCTCCGAAGTCTTTTTCGGTTAGATCGATATGTGTTTATTCTATTCTAATATGATTGCAGCTTGTGAGAACGGAGATCCAGCGGTACGGTGATCCCTTTCTCTTCTCGCTATAACTCCTTGAACGGATTCCTCATTTTCTGTAATACAGATTCTTGATTTGTCACATCTGAAGCATTTATGTGGTTGATATGACGGATTCAGATTCCTTTTGGATTTTGAAGTATTGATTTTTCTTTTCACCACCAGTTTCAGATCGGATCTCAGAGAATGGTCAAGCTGATGCATGGGAAGACGGAAAGTATCAGTTACACTCCCTATGGGCTCAAGCAGCAGTCAGCAGTCCGTCAGTAGGTTTTGTTGATTCAGTAAAGTCTGTCGTTAACATAAGGTACTTCAAATGTTTTTCGAGTTTATTAATGATTCTTGTCAGAACGTGATTCTCTAGCATAGCTATACACTTGGAGACTAATAAATTAAATCGTCAAACATTAAATCGTCACATGTTTATAGTTGTCTGCTTAGTTTTAATGAAGCTAAGGTGGTTATTTATTCTTTGTAGAACAACTTCAAATGCTTTTGCTCTGAACATGCTGTTCAGATTTCCAGAATGGTGTGATGTTCTCTAATAACTGGACTGAGCACTCTGATGCTCTTATTACTACTGGAATGATGTGGGGTAAGACAATTTCCAATTGCATTTCCAAATATGCTTGATCAGTTTCTTTGCTTCAGTTGCATCATTGCACTGTTGGTGGAGGCTCCATTTTTAAAATGGTTTCTTATAGAATATGTTTTCCAGTTAACTATTAATCTGAAATAGATCTTTGCCTGCACCTTTGAATTATATTGAATATAATATATAGTTCATCAATTGTACAGTTGCAACTCCTTCCTGCATGGTAGAGAAAATGTCCTGCACTCTAATAGAAGAACCTGTGTTTTTTATTCTTCACATGATATGTTGTCTCTAATGCATTTGGAAATCCTTCTTTTGGCTAAACCAAGAAAGGAATTGGATCCTGCACGTAAGAGCACCGAATATTGTTTACAAGGTGTCCTGAATTGGTGATTAACGGTGGGTTTACTCAGACCATTTTTTCAGTCCTCATGTTAATATATATGGCTGGGCAGGTGCTTGATATTATTTTTTTTTTTGGGCAGGTTGACATTGAGTGTTGGCGGTTGTGAAGCCATGCAATACCACCCGATACATGCCAGTGACATCTTTTGTTTATATTTATATCATAACAAGTATGTGTTCTCTGATTCTATGCAGAGACATTCTTCTGGAGATGATATGATTTTCCGGCCAGATGGTGCAGTCATAGTTGTGGGACATTGTTGATGTGCTGGGCATTGAGCATAGAAGTATGGTGATGTGGCTGTGGTTGAAGTCAAGTTACTTGAACAACATAAATATGTCATTCACATGATAGATTTGGGTGTTTTGGAGATGAATTGGATGCAAATTTCAGTATATAATAATAGATTCTGTAGAGGTCTTTAGTGTTGTTCTTTTCACTCTGTACCATCAATGTTTTTGTTTGGTGCCAGGCCCTTTTGCTTAACCTGTATACCTTCATGTGAGTGTGTTTGTTCTTTTATTGGAAAGGACATGATATTATATATAAAATGCTATTCCTGTAATCAAACAGTTGGTGTTAATAATATTATTATCTATTTTCTTGCTTTCTTGCTAACATGTGTATTCTGCAAATAAAACCGTGGCGTTAGCACGGGCACTATACTAGTTTATCCTAAAGGAAGGAGACTGTGGCTGTTCATGAAAGAACTGAAAGTAAGAATGAATGGGATTGTGATCAGGCATAGCACCATTTTTGGCTGTGCATATTATTATAGAAGGCATCCGAGAGCAGGAAGGATTGAGTAGCCTGTTAATCATTATTTGGTTGGTGCTCCTCCAACATGATACTTTGTGAGACCTGAAAATCAACGTTAGCAGCACAATGAACTTGCCAAACCGCCAAGTTCTTATTGTCAAACTTTTATCGTATATAGGGTTTAGGGTTTATGTTTTGTATAACCAATCGGCTGGAACAAATTTTAGTATTATACCAACCGGGACTAGAAGTTCTAAATTAATTCCGGTTGCCAATACAGGGACTAAAGGGGTCCTTAGACCAGTCTTAATGGGGGTTTCATAGGCATTTCATGCACATTAAATAGAACGTCACATCAGCAAAAATTCACTTTTTCATGAAACCTGAGGGGAGAGAAGGGAAAATTTTCATCTTGGTGAAACTCTCTTGACACGAATACCAACTATCTCTCGAGTCATGAATTAAATGTCTATGAAATCACGTAATAAAACTCTCCATTGAGAATAGGAGTTTCATCTAAGTTTCATTTTATTTTCTATGACATGGCGGTCTTGGAAACAACGTAATGAAACTCACCATTGAGTCTGGCCTTACTCTAGATAGCAAAATTGCTCGTGTGTTGCAACGGGAGATGTAATGCATAATATCATATAAAACATCAAAGTATTATTTTCTGTGCTATAGAAGAAATAAGCTCAATATTTGTCTTTAGCCATCCCTATGCACCCGCTTGTCTCACCCAATAACTTATTCTTTCTATTCCGCCCTTTTTAGGTAGATGTTTTGCTCCCTCGGTGTTTTCGGACCCGTTATAGCCCACTTTAGTTATAAAACTTTCTCACCGACCGGCTCAATGCATGCTCATGATGCAATGATATGATGCAACTCCAAGTGTACTTACTTCATCTTCCATATACATCCACAATTATAAAACACATATCACTTACCTTCTGATGATAAACAAATTCTTACTACATATGTTATATACCTCCACAATAACAAAAAAAAAAAAAAAACATTTCTTACCTTCTGAGGATAGTCACATGATATTCAAAAATTATGATCATATATAGATAACTTTAAATAATAAGTTAATTCATATTTGGCATATCATCTTGGTTCAATTAATGTTATGATAGGGTGTAGGTAGAATAAAAAACAAGTCAAGCTATAGCAACCACCGCTACGTTTACTTGCCTCAAAAAGACGAGCTAACAACATGAGCTAAGAATGATCCAAAGGCACACCACCTGTTCAAACATCATTATCTCAGAAAACATACTTATACAAACACATAAGAATAACACATAAAGCATTCATACGCCGTGTGCTATTGTCTCCAACAAAACAGCAACCAAACAACCCACCAACAACAGCAGCCATGCTTCAAATTTTTAGTGTGGAGAAATTAAATATTCTAACATCATTAAACTTTTATAGAATATGGTTAATAGTATTACCTACCACTTTATACAAATAAATCTAGCATACGAGATCTTGAAAATGGCATAAGCAACATGTTAACTGATCTAATCCTTTCTGACAGCCAAAAGTAGGACAGCAAGCTTCTAGAATTCATAACTGAAGATACATACATTACAAAATCATAAAATTTACCATTATAGAAAGCTTAACAAATATTATAGTTTTATAGCTTTCAAGATTTTAAAGACACTAAGATATCCAAATCAAGCGAACAAACTAACTGAACTTTTCAGATTTTAAAGACCCCGTTATAGCCCACTTCACCGGTAGAACAACTTTTTGTCAACCTTATCATAAAGGATTGGCAACATCGGCACCCAAAGCCCAGAAGCAGCTCGCACTTCCAGGCATGACCGCGCACGTGCAAGCCTTGTCCATGGTGGCATGGTGTCACTATTCAAAGCTCTGACCTCATCTCCTCTTACACCTCCCGCCAGCCTCTCCAACCACGGCCGCGACCACGCTATGTCTTTGCCTCATGCTGCCATCGAAATTTATGGGACTCGTCGAAAACTGAAGCAAGAGCGGCGAGTGTCGGAATTAGCATGTTTTTTAAGTTTCGCTATTGGTTTATTTATACCTAGGGGCTAGGGGCACCTTTGGTATTGCTATGACTTTCGTTAAAACAATTTCAACTATGGCTTCCTTTAGAACAACGTTTTTAGCTTCTTCCGTGAATCAACATTTTTTTGAGCTCCAGCTTATTATTTGGTAAAAATGGCTTCTTCCGTGAATCAACATTTTTTTTGAGCTCTAGCCTTACATAAAAAGGTTAGACTTTCCATTGTATCCTTCTACTTGATTTTTTTAATTTTGAAAAAAAAAAAAAACAGCTTCTCAAGTCCTTATAAAGCTCGTCTGATTTTGGTTTGGATTTGGATAGTTGTGGTGTTCGGACTTTGATTCGTACTCGATTTGGTCCTGGCCGGGCATCTCCTAGTCTCCTTGTTGATTTGGGCTGCTGATTTGGTATACGGAGGCTAGCACAAGACCGAAATAGATTTGGGGCACAAAAAGGTGAAAGGAAGGAGGGGAAGGAAAAGGGGTGTGAAAGGAAAAAGGGTGAAAGGAAAATTTTCGAAATTTTTTTGTTTTATTAGTAGGTCTTTCCTCTTCCTTGCTGTGTCAAAGTATGAAACTGATCACCGAGCCCTAGGCCCGGCTTCAGCAATCACTCCATCTTGAGCCCTAAATTTATTTTCTCTACACTGTACCGGTGTCACCGGATGTGGATTAATAGCCCCGAGGAAATTGTGCATGTCTAGAAAATTTTCAGATAGCTTGAAGATCGAGATTCATCTACGTGTGGTATGTGTTGCTGAACCTTTAATTTTGAGGGTTTTAGTTTTTATTCGCTTTTCCTTAAAGAATCTTTTTCTGAACCTTTTGTTTGTAAATATTTTCTTCTCTTGGATATGTAATCATTTTTTAAATTATATCAAGTGCATCCTTTAAATATCGTTAGTTGCAGCATGTGTTCGGCTTGAGTTAGCACGTGTTCGGCTGGTAGTAGCTCTTATCAGCATAATTAGAGAACTTCAACATTATTTTTTCCTATTAATAAAACATGAAAAATTTCTGCCACCTTTTTTTTTCACCCTATATTCTTTCGCCTCTCCCTGTCTCTCTTTCATATCGGAAAAAGAATTGGTGACCGACGAGTTCTTTTTTTGATGCACAGGTCTCTACTTAATCGTGTCGTAATCGAACATGAAAGGAAATTTAATTCTAAGTTTTGGTCGGTTCAAAGTATGGATTCAACCAACATAAATAGCTAGACACGTCTCGTAACATGCTCTGCACAACCAGAACATCAATCTAGGTTTTTAGTTATCTCTCTCTTGCAACAACGATGATGGAACTAGGCGCCGCAGCTGCACGTACGGATCAAACCATGAACTCAACCAACGCTCGCTAGGGCGCACGCCTTGCGCCACTCGGCATATTCTCCCGTTGCAACCCACGGGCATATTGCTACGCATGCGAAGCGGACTGGTGTGTGTGGGTTGCCTCGCTGGCGCTCCACTAACTCGTTCTTGCATGATGTCACGTCTTCTCCGGACCAGTTGAGCGATGATGTTGTCGATAAATAATAATTAATAATTTTCTTCTATTTTTATTAATTCTTTTTCTTTTCCATTTGTTTGTTAGGGCCACGTCACTGAGATGGATGTATAGGATGTATCTCAAATCGCATGTTTTATGTTTCAATCAGCATTCCAAACATTTAAATAATTCATCAAACTCAAGCTTAGGGGAAAAAAATCTCATGTAGTATAATTATTTGTTTGAACGTTGCTTGACGTAATTGACCACATCGACGAGGGCAGCCGAGAGATATAGATTTTGAACGTACTATTTTCTAGAGTTTCTTATTTTTCTCAGTAGATATATTATATTTTTCCACGTTGCAACGCCTTACGCAGCATTCTTGCTAGTTAACTCTAATTCTTATTAGGCCTTCTACTAATGAGCTTTTCTTTGAGGCCCTCATAATTTGGTGGCCCTGTACCACCGAACTTGCTGCACATGCATGGGGCACGGCCCTGCTTTGGTGTGAAAATAATTTAGTTTTTGCTAAAGGGAAATAGAAAATAACTTATAATTGAATAAATCAGTTGAAGTTTCGACTGATGTTTATTTACTTTTATTTAGAACTGAAGGCCGATAATTTTTTTCAGGTATGTATTGAACTGTCCGGTCCCTGTTTACTAGAGAGAGAGTAAGCTGAAACATGCTAGAATACTATTAAGTCAGCCGATATCAAACAGCTTATCAATTCAAAGCCATGTTTTAAATAGCGGGCTATGAAAAATAGCGTCGGGCCTTTCGGGCGCTATTGGGCGCTATAAGCGCCGCTATAGCCAGCGCTATAGCGGCAGCTACGCCTTGATAGCGTCGGCCCCGCCGCTATAGCGTGAATAGCGGCGCTATAGCGGCAAATAGCGGCAAATAGCGGCGCTATAGCGCAAATAGCGGCATCGAATAGCGGCGCTATAGCGCGAATAGCGGCGCTATAGCGTGCTATAGCTCAAATAAGCGAATAGCGTGAAAAAGTGTGATAGCTTCTCGTGAGTTGTTCCGCCGCCACTATAGCGCTATTTAAAACGTGGATTCAAAGCAAATATTAAGTCAGCCGATATCATCAATTCAAAGCAAATTATATTTAATAAATTTCAGACAATTCCTCTCAATCTTTTTAAAGTATACGTGTGAGATTTTACCTCTAGGATCCTTAATCTAATAATTTTGGCTCACCTGTCGATCATGCGGTGTCAATTGGCATGGAGTGACCTCTTATGAGGGCAGTGGCGGGCACAGGATTTGAGGGCTGGATATTCAAAAAAATTTGGCAAACCAAATGGCTCATATTCGGCATGTATAGTGCCATATATATAGTTCATCAACAGAGCAGATTTTCTATGTTCAAGAATCTAAAGGTAAATTGACAATGACAACCAAATGACAATAAAACTTACAAATTATAAGACAACATTCCGATCCTTCATGCTTTGAAAAACGGTTGATGATGTTCTCATCCTTTGTTTGCAAGAAGAATTCCCTTTCAATGAATGTAACCAGGCTATTATTCAAGTAATCTTGTACCATCTTATTTCTCAGCTTGTTTTTGATAAAGTTCATGGTAGAAAAGATCCTTTCATCACCGGCTGTTGCAAATGGGAGAACTAGCACCAATTTGAGAAGTTTGTAAACAATGTTGTACCTATCAGCCTTGTTCTTTTTAACAAGCATCATGGACAACTCTGCGAGACCTCCCAAATTTGTGAAGTTTTCATCATTCCTCACATCATTAATATAGTGAGTGAGCTGAAAAGGGAGCTGGTTCTTTTCTTCAAATGAAAAATCATGAGGATAGAAGTTTGCAAGCTTCACCAAGTTTTCAACATTGAAAGCAAAGAAAAAGAATTAGCTGGGCTGAATGACGCCATGCATCTAAGTAACATTGAAAGCATACGAATCTTCTTACAATACATGCCAAGAGTATTCAACAAATATGCAAGTTGTCCAAAGAACCACTTACAATCATTGTTCACCTTAGCAACAGCTGCTGAATAAGTACAGGTTCTGTATTTTTCTTTTTCTCACGTGCAGCCGTATATGTATACATTATATATATGAATTTTTTTGGCAAACAATTTGGGTATTCAGCTGAATACCATTGAATCATGGTGTGCCCGCCATCAGTATGAGGGCGCCAGACTCAGTATCCCTTACCTCGGTAAGGGTTCTAGCAACTAGTTTATTAGTAGGTATAGATTTTTTCTGCTCGGCTTGAGGAATCGAACCAAGGCGCGAGCGTTCCTTCAATGCGCTCGGGCGAGGTTGAGCATGCGAGTAAATGCGGGGTGTAAGACATTTGGTCAAACTTTCAATCCCAGCCTTTGGTTCTGAGATCCGTTGGTTGGTGAGCCTTGTTTTAAAAATGGTAAGAACTGGGACATTATAGTAGAGATTGACAGTCCCCCGGTTAGGAAACGGAGAATAGAGGGGGTTTTCCAAGCCGGACTAGTGCCTTATCCTACACTAGTGGTAGTTTAGGGGAGGGCACACAAAAAATCAGAAGAGAAATTGTGGTATCGGGCACCCGCAAAATAGAAACACGGATGGGATAAAAGATTAAAAAAAAAGATATGTAGTACTGTACAAACCATGGATCAACTCTAATATGTAATTCTTTGGCTCTTCTTTCTTTCTTTGTACCTTGAGCCCATCTGTTGTCACTACTCTCTGCCCTCTTCTCTTTTCTCCCTGGTTGCTTTGTCTATAACTTTGTGTTCTCTTTTTTATTTTAATTTAATTACAGCAGTAGAACCCTATCTCCTCCTTATTCCTAAAAAAATAGAAGATAAAAAACTGTAAGGAAAGTAAAAACGAAAAATTACAAAAGAACCGAAACCAAGAAACTTCACGTGGTTTAATATTAGAGATTTAGAGTAAGACGAGACAATTTTTCAGGATTTATGAGGCCAGTGTGCTCTTTCTTGAGCGTTTCAATTTAGAGCTCTGCCTTGTTCGATTCATCTTTTTCTGCTCAGTCTTTCCGATATCTGTTTGGACTTCAAAATCTAGAAGTGTCATTTTTAAAATAAAAATAAACTCTAGCGTGTGATACCGGAAGGCTAACAAGTCGGTTATAATTATTCCCCATTTGGAGTTGACATTCTCAATTTGTTTTGCCAAAAACTCTAAAAACTGCCTCTATCAGGTTGACATTTGGTGAGGTTGTGTCCGCCGCCGCCCGCCTTGCTGTCCGCTGCCCACCGAGTCTCGCGCTCCACGATCGTCACGCGTGAAGTGAGGGGCAACACAACCGCACCATCAGCGGCTATGCGGCGGCGAGGAAAGTCCCGATAGATCGGACCACGCGACGTCGCCCGGCGTTCGACGGAACAGGCTATCGCTGGGCGGATCAAGTACGACCCCCAACAGCGGTTGGAACGACTCCATGTCCCTCTTCCTCGAGCTCGCCCGAAGAGGATGCTAGCGCGGCGCCCGGCCGGACCGGAGCCCATCCAGTTCAAGTTCAGCCTGCCGACCTGGCCGGGAGCCCGGTCCCAGTACCCCGTGGGTTCTGGGAGGTGGGCTACTTCGGACGAAGCGTCAAGAAGCAAGGTCTTCCAGCGGTTCATCACCGGAGGGACCTCGGAGGAGTCTGCGCATCAAGGGCGGCAGCTTCACCGCCCGGTGCGACATCTCCGCCGTCCAAGAAGCTCGCCACTAATGCCAAAAAGCGCCGGGCATCGCCGTATCGCCGCCGGATCTCGCACGAGGACCTCGGCGACTTGTTGTGAAAGAAGAAGCAGGGCATGGACATCGCGGATCGACGTCGGCGGGGAGAAGTCGCTACGGCTGCTGCTCACGCGCGATCAGGAAGCAAACTACCGCCTCTTACGGGTCCACTTTTTCATTTGTCAAGCCCAAATTGCCAAACACTTGAGATTGACTTTTTTTGACTTGCCATTTGGATTTGGGAGTTGGCAAACAAGAAAAAATTGCCAAACCAATTTTGTAAACTTGCTCTTATGTATAGAAAAAGTCTAGAAAAAAAAAAATAGAAATATTTTTCGTTCTTTAATATCATTATTACATATAGAAATGGTCTATTACATATAGAAGAAGAAATGGTCTATTCTTTCCCACAAGTCGGTTATCCTAGGTGCAAAACCAACGGCTATACGCCAAATCCCCACAAACTATTTTGTTTGTTTGTTTCTACTTTTAGCTAGAGAAGCTTAGTTTCCATAACCTGACGGACGCGTGCACATACTTCCTCCGTCTCAAAATAGATGTCATTCTCGCTTTCCCCGGTAAGTCAACGTTTTCAAAATGCCGCAATTATATATTAAAATATATAAATATTTATGATAAGTAATTAGTATCATCGGAAATATCTTTTAAGTCTAGTTTTTTAACAAATTTATTTGGTGTTTTAAATGTTGTACGTATTTTTATATAAACCTACCAAAGTTGAAAAAGTTTGACCTAAGCACGATCCCATAGTGACACCTATTTTGAGATGGAGGGAGTACATGTTAACCTAACCTGAGGGAGTTTCGAAATCAAACCATTTTCATCGTTTTGAAAACCAAACCATCTGTTCCCGTTAGACACACCAAAGCAACGAACGTACTGTACTTGTTGCGAGCTGGCATCCACTAGCACAATTCTTCCTATCACCTGCTTCTCCCTTCGTGGGCCCGGTCAAGCAGAGGTAAGGCTTCCGGCGTGGGATTCGAGACTCCCACGACTGGCGGGTATAAAAAGCGGCGCAGGGGCGGCCGCCTTCTCGGCCATGACACAAACACAAGCGAGACTGGAAGAGAGAGGAAGGCTGGAAGGGGAAGAATCATGAATCAGAGCGACGGAAGCGAGGAGGCGGGGAGAGAGCGAGAGGGAGGGGAGGCAGAGGGAAGGGAAGCGCCTCCACCATGGCCAGAGAGACGGGGACGACGTACGTCCAGAAAATGTTCAGCTTCTGTCGCAGCCTCGAGCAGGGTGGGGCAAACTCTGCTTCCGGTCTGGACGGTGTGCCGCGCCGCCCACGCACTCCGGGGAGCTCGTCGTCTGGCCATCGCCTACGCTCTGGTATGCAAAGTCAGTTGTTTGCGAAAAGTTGCAACCTTGTTCGAAAATTGTGTGTTTCCTGGTTCGGCATCTCCCTTTCCCGTATAAATACAACAAATCTGTTCTTGTGTACTAGGTGATATTGAGATGGGCCGGTATGTACTGGTGAACCAAGATGACCCCAGCACCGGGGAGCGCGCCCACAACACGGCCCAGAGAGAGGTGCACGGTGACGATGAAGGCCGGCAGGAGCGCAGCGACGACGACGTCGAGCGCCGCGGGAGAGTCAGGACGGCGGGACTGCAGCAGCCAGGTGGCGCTCTACAGTCAAAGCCCCTGATCGAAACAATCTTGCAGAAAATGAAGAATCTTTTATGGCACTCTGCACAACCAAGTATGAGCATTCGTCTTTACCTTTCATCAGTCATTTTTGATGTGCTTTGTTTTAGATACTTGCTGTCTCCATCTTTTTTTTTTTTTTACCAAAATCTGATTTCCCGGCAAAGCTTAGTCTTTTATTACCCTAAAAAAGGTTAGTCTTTTAACACATTCGCGCCCTTGAAAGAACAGCCAAATCCATCTTCCTAACCCAAAATCTCCCCGAGGGTCTTAGCACCAGCCAAAACTGGGTCCACCTCTCCAGGCCTCACTTCTCAGCAATTTGATGTTGTTTTGATGGTTCCTGACACCCCATCAGCTCCACCAGCCAACATCATTTTCCTTCCTGACACAAGTCTATTCTTCTTTACAACCTTCTTGTTTGTCCACAAATTGTTCAGAATTTAATCTCATAAGTGTGGTTATTTGTTGAGGTTCTTTTGTTAGAATTAGAAAGCACTTTGGCATTTTGAGATTTGCTGGTCCATGTAGCGAGCGAGGCTGCTGGCCAGGGTTTTTAGAGTATTTTTCCTAATGCTCCGAATAACAATTATGGGTTTCCTTCGTTGGTGGACTACAAAGACTAAATTTAGGAGCAGACACTTGTCACGTGATAACTTTCTGTGAAACCATTGGGTCCCAAACGATCTTTTAAAATGACCAAAAAAAAATTATATCTCTTTGCTCCACATCAGAACGTTCTTCTAAAGCACCTGGATGATGCTGTTGTAAATGCAATTCTACCTAATTAAGTTAATTCCCTTGGTTCTCTAGTTCACTGTAAGTATTTGTAAAGAAGTTCAGACTTCAGAGGTTTTTCATACATGCCCATGCTCAATTTGGAAGGACTTCTGATTATATTCGAAGCATATTGGCTTTGAGGTATAAAATGTATCAGTGGTTTCTTTTATTTTGGCGAGGTGGCATTTTGTCACATGTGCATGAGTTCTACTGCAGCCAAACCAAGGAATGTATCTCTTCAACACTGTGTGCAAACCTTGGGTGAGAATCCTTTCCTTTTGAGCCACATCCAGCCAGAAAATTATTTGGTTCCCATATGAAATTGGAGACAGATATCTACTATTTTTTCTTACTCCAGTTTCTAATCACCCTGGCTGTCCTGCACAGTTTGATGTGTAACCTTCTGAACCATTAAAGATTGGGGTTTGCTGTGGTACTCCTAAACAACTGTGAGCCAATCATTTATTTCGATCGGACAATTACGATCATCTATTACCTCCTATGTTAACATTTTGTAAAAAAAAAAAAAGACAATTAAGGAAAACTCAGATATAAAAATAGTTTTCTATATTTGATTGATGCGTGCTAACCTCAATGATTTGCATGTGTGTGTGCATGTGTAAGATCATCAGTCCATTCATATCAAATACACGTGTAATTGATTCAAATAGAACTATATTTACCCTATTTTAGTTCAAATTTCAATGCCGATACAGATAGTTTGAATTTTTATTTACATCCTAATATCAAGTTGATTTTGAAGACAACAAATACAATGTACTCTTGCTTCACTGATTATTTTAGGACAAATAATTATGCAAGTAGAGATTTAAAATATGAGTGTAAAAAGATTTTGAAACATGTTAAGCTGACTGGTTCCCATAAATCATGTGCTGTTGCCAGTATTAGAGAAGAAATCGGGAGACTTTTTTTTTTAGAGAAGAATGGAGGATTCCCTTCCATCTTTACTACCGCCATTATGGGAACCGAGAGGAATTTTATTTGTTTTCCTAGATTTTTAATTTATTTATTAATTCATAAAATATGTAAAATCAATGGCTCATATTCGCTTGAGATATTACCTTCTTCTAGGTAAAAAGTGTACCTTAGCATTGCCCTTAAAAAAGATTAGATCTTGAAGCTGTAATATTTGAAGCCAAGAGTTGGGAGGGCTATTGCAGGTGGCACTTAAGGACGAGTAGATCCCATGAACAGTATCAACTTTTGTCAGAATAAGCATTCAATCCAGTTTGTTTAGAAGCATTTTATACCTAGCAACATTATCTCCTTAGCGGACACAAATGAATTGATAGCTGAGGTTTTTTTTTGTTATCTGAATGTGTGTAAAATCATATTAAATTCATTATTAGTAGTGGTATGATCTTTTGAGCTATTTTTTTTTTTTTTACATAACTTCATTTTGTAGATGAGAATGATGCTGCAGCGGTGGTTCCTGCTGCTCTTCCTGCGGCTGCTGCTACAGCCGCGGAAGTGGCTCCTCCTCGTCCTGTGACGGCGGCGGCTCCTCCTCCTACAGCAGCGGCGGTGGCTGCTCCTCCTCCTCCTACGGCTGCTGCTGCTGCTCCTCCTCCTCCTATAGCGGCTGCTATAGCGGTGACTCCTTCTCCTCTTACGGCGGATGCTATAGCGGCGGCAGCAGCTGGTGCTCGAGCATCCAGAAAAGACTGGAACGAGTTTGTTGAAAAAGTACTTTCGAACACGATGGCTCTGAGTAGACTTGCTTACTTTGGAGGAATGACCATGTGTTTGACCATGCTGTTTGCAAGGTGAAAAATTTCTACATTCAACTCAAAATTTCTATTTTTTTATTAGACTAAACTTATCTTTGTTAACTAACTTTTTAAATGCATAGGCGTCGTGATATTACTGCAACAGCTGTAGACAAGGCGGCAATGACGGTTGAAATGTTTACTTGCTTTTTCTTTGGTGACTTGGTGCCATCTTGTCTTATTGTGTGAGCACACTGTTCAGACCAAAGCACCTAGGCTGACTCGGTTGTATGAGCGTTGCAACGCAATTATGATATGGCAGTTCACCATGACCTGGATGACCATCTACAGTACCAGGATTCCGCATGAGGTTTTTTTGCTGGTGGATGTGGATCATTTTTGGTTTCTTTGTCCTTCTGAATGTCATTATTAGTATATTTGCTGGATGTTCGGTAAGTTCCTCTTTCTAAATATTCTTTATTCCTCTTAACTGTTGAGACTTTTAACTTAAAGGGAATTAATTTTATATCTACAATACTTTTTACAATTCAATTTGCAGGGAAAAGTGTTGGAAAGGCATGCCATAGAATACAATGATGTATAGTGCTCGATGGCGGCTTACTCTTGAGTATATATTTCTTCTCTCCATGCATTCTCTAACTGATTGTTTTGTCTAAAAAAATGCAATTCTAGTCTAGTTTTATCAATTTTGGAAGCGAAGATTTTGGTAAATTCTGTCTTATGTTGAGGTACTTGCATACACATACACACAAACAGGATGTTGGTTGTGTAGGAACTGACCTAGAGAGCAAAGTTGACTGTTGTACTAATATAGTTTCATGATAAGCTTGCAATACTTGATAGCTAATTTAGAAAGTAAGAATAGTCTACCAAAACCCCAGTGTTCACACTACAACTTGGGTGCTAATTAGCCTTGCAAAGGAAGTTGATCTGTAGTTGCAGACTTTATGTGAAGTTTTCTATGACAAAACAAATGTGTATTGTGTGGGTTCTCTACTGCAAATAGGATTACTTTCAGTGATGTGTCCACTGCAAATTTGACACCAGTTTGTGAATGTCAGCCACTTCCAATTTCATAGGGATTTCATTTCAGAACCGCGTGTGTAGGTTCAGCAAGCGCTGCCTAAATCTCTCTGCATCAGTCCATCTCCAACTCCAAGAAGGGAGAAACATCAAGTAATTGAGTAGCAGCCATGCAGATCGCGCCAAACTTTCGGAGTGGCGACTCGGGCGATCCCGAGAGCGAACTGTTCCCGATCCCGATCTAGGTCCCCGACGCGGCGACCTTGATCCGCTAACACCGCCCGGTCACGTGACCGTGGTGTCCAAGCCCCGCCGCCACCATTGCAGCGTGGTGCCGGCCTCCGAAAACGCCGGTTAGCCGCCCGGGCGCCGCCCGTCCCACAGATTACCTAGTTTGCCGCTTAGGTTTTTTCTAGGGTCGGAATTGTTTTTGTGGCTGCACTCCTCGACAGTGCAGGCCACCCCTGCGGTGCCACCCACCCGACCCTCCATGGCATCGGTTGGGAGTGGAAGATCGGGGTGGGGATGATGCCCCAAACCCCGGTGTGACGGACCTGCTCCAAAAGCTTAGGGCTGACGGAGGAGGAAGATGCTGTCCCGAATTCAGTGATGACGAGGAGCCCGAAGCCATGGCGCCCGTGGAGTGGGCTTTGGTGGGCAAGGTGTTGTCGGTGGTGCCCGTGCATGTCGGCAGATTGTGCGTTCAGCCATGAGACCGCCTCGGGGCAATCCGGCCGGCCTCAAAATTCGAAGCTATCGGGCGATAAGGGAGATAACCTTGTTTGTGGTGGAGTTTGGGAGTGCCCGTGACTTGGAGAGGGTTTTGTCCGCTCGCCATGGATGGTTGGGAAGTATTCAGTTCTGTTACAAGAGTATAATGAGAAGCTCAGGCCCGATAGAGATTAAATTTGATCAAGTGAAGCTTTGGGCTCGCATCCTAAACCTCCCTCTTGGCCGGATGAATCGCTCGAGAGGCTCTAGGGCCATGGACTTGATTGGTAAGGTTGTGAAAATGGATGTGGACGCCGATGGGAAAGCAAGTGGCGCCTTCTTGCGCCGCTAGGGTCGCGATCCAAATTGACAAGCCGGTGAGACGGGGAATCCTTCTCTCGAAGTTAACAAGAATGAGGACCCTCGCCGTTTCGGATTCGCGATGAAAAATTGCCTTACATATGCTTTCACCGTGGTTTGATGGGACATTCGGATATGGAGTGCCCCAACCCGCCGCTCGTGGTGATGATGGCAAGTTGCCGTATGACGTGAACTTGAGGGCTCCTCGAAGAGAACAAGCCGCCGCTTGCGCCCTTTGTTGCCGCAGCCGCAGATTCTTTTGGCAAAGGCTCATCTTCCGTTTTTCGCAATCGGGTCACCAAACAGCATCGAGGCAAGGAGTCGAGGTCCATGGATGCTTCACGCCACTGGGAGTCATATGGGGACTCGAAGACCCCCGGATTCAGTCTCCTCTAAAGGACAACTCAAAGAAAGAAGTGCATGGGGCAATAGTGGGTGAGCCTGTTTGCAAGCCAACAACTAGCTTTTGAGGCGATGGAGGAGGATCAACGCCGTGGGCCTAGGAAGAGAGAGTCAAAAACTCTTCCTAGGGCGTGCAAACTCCCCGATCTCAACATCCCTTTGGGGGTCTCCAATGCCCTTGTCCCTCGCAGGACGGGTGACCTCCCGAAAGTGAACCAATTGGATGGCGCCGTGATAGCAAAGGGCGATAGTTTGATCGAAACTCTAAAGAAACAAAGGCGGGCAGCTATCAAAATGTAGGATCGGGCGGCGGCCGCGAGTAGCGATCCGCCGGCGCCATGAAAATACTATGTTTGAACTGCCGGGGTTTGGGACAACTCGAGGCGCTTCAAGAAGTCCGTAGCTTGATAGAGCTACATCGTCCCTGGTTGGTCTTCCTTTTCGTAAACGCGGCTGTTTTTTTGATAATGTGGATGGTTTGAAGCGATCTCTAGGTATGCGGTTTGGCCTAGGGGTTGGCGGTTTCGGCAGAGGTGGGGGCTTGGCGCCCTATGGACTCGGGATGTGCAAGTGAAATTCCAAAGCTGTGATAAGCTACACATCGATGTTGCAGTTTTGGATCCGATTACTCGTGAAGAAAAATGGCGCTTCACCGGTTTTCTATGGTGAGCCGAGGCGAGAACTGCGCACACGAGCCGGGATTGCCCGAGATATCTAAATTCCCGCAGTGATATCCCTTGGTTGTGTCTTTGGCGACTTCAACGAGGTGTTGGAGGCTAATGAACAGTTTTGGGGGCAGATGAGATCGAAAAAAAGCAGATGGATGGTTTCCAGAGAGGCTGTACAGTCTTGTGGGCTATCTGATTTGGGATATATTGGCTTACCCTATACATGGGACAATAGGCAGCAAGGAGATGATAATGTGAAAGTCCGCTTGACAGGGGTTTAGCATGTGCTGCTTTCCTTAACTTGTATGCAAAGTCTGGCATGTACAAACAACAGAGTCAGATCATTGTTGTCTTGTTATTGAATGTGAGCAAGGAACCCGCAGGAGACGTAGAGGAAGGCGCCGATTCCGTTATGAAAATATGTGGCGAAGGGATCCATCATATACCCAAGCTGTTGAGACGGCTTGGCAACACCGAGATGGGGTCGCCTCTACAGAACTTCTCGTGTGATCTGGGGAGCATTGGGCACTTCACTCTCAGATTGGAACCAATCCATTTTTGGTTCTGTCCGAAAAAAAGCTGGCACAGCTAAGGAAGGAACTGGAATGGGTACATGGGCAATCCATTGGCTCTGGTCCGCAAGATGCGAAAGACGCTTGATGAAAGAGATATCTGAATTACTTACCAGGGAGGAGCTGATGGAAAAGCAACGCTCACGGGTGGAATGGCTGAGAGAGGGAGACCGCAATACCTCTTTCTTCCAAGCTAAATCTAAAGAGAGAGCAAAGATTAACAGGATCAATGTCCTGAACCGTGCTGATGGTTCAGCTGCAACTGAACAGCCGAACTGGAAGCAGTGGCCATGGATTTTTATTCAGAGTTGTTTACACGACAAGAGAATTTGGCTGTTGCTCCAATCCTTGATTGTGTACCAGTAAAAGTGGATGATCATATGAATGAGGAGCTTACAAAACAATTTACAGAAGATGAGGTTAAAAAAGCTCTTTTTATGATGGGCGCAAATAAGGCCCCCGGACCCGATGGCTTTACTGCAGGTTTTTTCCAACATCACTGGGAGCTGCTAGGGCTGAGTGTCACGAGGGGCGTCCTTGATTTTCTAAATGGTGGGCAAATGCCGGAGGAGGTGAATAGGACAACTATTGTGTTGATTCCGAAAGTGAGGAATCCGCAAGATATGAAAAATTTTAGGCCAATTTCTCTCTGCAATGTTTTATACAAGATTTGCTCTAAGGTCTTGGCCAACCGCTTTGAGGGTTTTCCTAGATGAGATTATTTTTGAAGAGCAAAGCGCTTTTGTTCGGAAGGTTAATCACGCACAACGTGCTAATTGCTTATGAGTGCACCCACTATTTAAAGAGGAAGAAAAAGGAAAATTGGGAGCATGTGCAATCAAGTTGGATATGGCGAAAGCATATGATCGTGTTGAATGGGAATATCCGAGGCAAATCACGCTGAAGCTTGGTTTTCATGGTGATTTCGTCTCACTGATAATGAGATGTGTGAGTTCAGTTTCTATGTCTATCAAAGTAAACGGTGCTCTCACAGATTGTTTCAAGCCAAGTAGGGGACTACGACAAGGGGATCCAATCTCCCCGTATTTGTTCTTGATATGTGCCGAGGGGCTTTCATGCTTTACCGAAGTCGACAGGGCCAGGTATCTTTCCAGAGGTGTGCGCTGTGGGTATCCATGCCCCCTGGATTTCACACCTACTTTTGCGGATGATTGTATAGTCTTTTTCGAAGCATCGCAGAGGGGGCCGGGTCAACTGGTGAACCGAGAAAAATCAGCAGTGTTTTTCAGCAATAATTGCACGGATAATATGAAGTGTGAAGTTAGACAATCAATGAACATAGACCATGAAGCTCTAGCAGAAAAGTATCTTGGTTTGCCGACAGCTGTTGGTAGATCAACTACTGAGGCTTTCGAATTTATGCCAACAAAGGTAAAAAAAATATTATTGGGACTTGGAGTGGAAGGGAGGCAAGCCAAGCTGGTCGGGAAGTTCTTTTAAAATCGGTGGCCCAAGCAGTACCGACATACTCCATTAGCTGTTTCCTCCTCCAAGACTACGTGCAGGAAAATGAAAAGTCCAATTGCGAATTATTGGTGGGGAGGCTCGGCTGACAGCAAACACATCCACTGGCAAAGCTGGGAGAGACTTACTCTCCCAAAAGTGCAGGGAGGGATGGGCTTCAGAGACCTCCGGAATTTTAACATCGCAAATGCTGGGAAAGCAAGGATGGAGACTGATGACTAAACCTGACAGCTTGTGTGCAAGAGTCCTTAAAGGCAGATATTTTTATGATGGTGATTTTATAACTTGTGCACGGAGGAGGCATGCTAGTCACACCTGGAGGGCGATCATGGCAGGCCGAGAGGTGCTGACTCAGGGGGTAATAAAAAGAATTGGTGATGGTTCTTCGACAAACATATGGTATGATCGTTGGATCCCGAAACATTTTGAAGCTAAACCTTTAACACCACAGGATGGTCAGGAGGTGGAGCAGGTTTCAGACCTGATCACAGCTGCTGGTCGTTGGGATGAAAATAAAATTTTCCAAATTTTCATTCCGGTTGATGCAAATGCGATCATGCGTATCCCAATCCAGCCACAGCTTGTCGACTTATGGGCATGGGAGCCAGAAAAACATGGCTGCTACTCAGTTAGGTCGGCCTATAGGCTGCTTGATAGAAGCAGAATTGGTAGAAATACAGTTGACACAGCGAGTGTGTCAGAGAATGCAGTCTGGAAAAAGATTTGGAAATTGAAGGTGCCGCCAAAGATTCGTGTGTTTTGGTGGAGGGTTTTACATGAATTCCTTCCAACCCGACAAATTCTTCATGGAAGACATGTGGAACCAGTGGCAAATTGTGAGGTATGTGGGGCGAATGAAGAGACAATAAAACATGTTTTATGTGATTGCACAGTCGCTAGAGTGTTCTGGGAGTATGCTAAGTCACTTACTGGTGTCAAACTTCCAGTTCTTCATCCAACAACTTGGGCAAATGACCTGGTTCATGGAAGACTTATCTCTGAAAAGAATCAGTCGCTGATCATCATTGGCATGCACTCATTATGGATGCAGCGTAACAAGAGAAGACACGGGGAACAGCCCCTGCCAATCAGAGATGCAGTCCGATGGGCGATGGATATGGCCTTTGATCTCTGGCAGTTGGGTGAGCAACTAAACAAGACAACAGCACAGGCTGGGACAGCAGCTGTTGAACAGCAATGGAGGCGACCACCGGAGGGATGGTTCAAATGCAATACTGACGGTGCCTTCTATGAACGTCAGTGGAAAGGAGCTACAGGGGTGGTCCTACGTGATGACAATGGGGGTTTTGTCAGAGGAGGTGCTAAATGGTATAATCATTGTTTGGATCCCCTAAGCATGGAAGCTCTAGCCTGTCGGGATGGCTTGACAATGGCGATGCAGGTTGGGGTACAACGTATATGGCTGGAATCAGACTGCCAAGAACTTCTAAAGTTATGGCAAGCAGGAGATAGCCAACGTCCAAGCATTCTGCCCATTCTGAAGGAAATTCGGGAGCTGAGCTTACTCTTTCAAGAGTTTAGATTTTCTTTCATTAATAGAAATTGTAATAAGGTTGCTCATACTCTTGCAAAACAGGTTACGAGCGAGACACAAGTTGGGTGGTGGCAACAGACCCCGGCATGTGTATCCCTGCTCCTAATCTCTGATTGTAATCCCGACTTCATATAATGAATGAACCCCTCCAGTCGCAAAAAAAAAAAAAAAAAAAAGTTTTCTATAAATCAAAATTGAAACTATATTCAGTCTGATCCAAATTTATAGAAATTGATTTCTATATGTAATACACCCAGGTGAATGTATTTAGTATAATATATATTGAATATATATAAATTTGGTTTGACTTAAACGCTTTGATCATCGCAGAGAAATGTTATTAATGTATGTTTATTCAAACTGAATTTTACAGGTGGGAGAATGCTGATGTTTTGGATCAGGTGTTCGGAATCAGTCTGAAGAGAGCACAACCAGCACGGGCTGATTTCTGTTTATTTTGTCACCAAACTTAGAGAGATGATGGGTTGGCGGATAATGTGCCCCAAAAAAAGAGTAAAGACGCCTGGCGGTCCTTTAACTTGTGTACCGCAGCCGGTCCCCTAAAGTCACAAAACGGGCGTCTAAGTGCCTAATCTCTGTTTGGGTTTCATTACAGTCCAATCGGGTCCGGATGCACATACACGTTATGCAATAACCCCCTGTAGGCTGTTTAGATACATTTGGACGCCCGTACAGCTTACCCGGCCGCTGCAATTCGTCGTCGCTGCCATAATTCGTCCTCGCTGACGCGTTGTTCGCTTCCAGAACCCTTTCCGCGCAGCCATCGTTGACACACTCACAGAGGTGCTCTCTCCGCGCGGCCAGCGTCGACATCGATTGAACTGACTCGTATATGACTAGTACTGAATCGACATGAGGATGCATATGACTGCATTTTTAGATTCAACAGAAGCATATCAATGGACCTTAACAGTACGTGCATCTTAAAATAAAGGCCCATCATCGAATATTCAGCACTAATGAGAAATTGACAAAATCTGCTCGATCATCGAACAAGCAACTGCTAATCATGACATCAGACAACTATTCTCACTCAACTCAGCTGACCAACAAAATTCAGAGCTAGGAGGCGGCTCGCTGGACACACACACTAGCAGGATGCATGTGACTGCATTTTCAGATTCAACAGAAGCATATCACTGGACCTTAACAGTACGTGCATCTTAAGTTTTGAGTCGCGCGACGCTTCTCTGGCCAATGCGGACACCTCCAGCGTGGTTGGCTTTGAGTCGCGCGACGCTTCTCTGGCCTCCGACCACCAACACGCCGCCGATCGCCGCCGCCGTCGGAGCCGTATCGGCTCCTCCGCCGCCGAGGATACGAACAGACACGGACGAGAAAAGTCGCGATGTTGAGGAGAAAGAAGGTGGACTACGTCACCACACAAGGGCCCGTCCAAATGGCTAAACAGCCCACAGGGGGTTAGTGCATAACGTGCACGCGCGTCGCGCCTGATTGGACCGTAATGAAACCCAAACAGAGATTAGGCACTTAAACGCCCGTTTTGTGACTTTTAGGACCGGCTTGACACAACTACGCAAGTTAAAGGACCGCCAGCAGATTTACTCCCCAAAAAAGTAACATGGCAGTCCATTTTTGTCGCTTAACTTATTTCGAAGTGCTAAAATATGTAGAGATTCACATTTATGGATGGTAGATTGTTAGGTAAGGTAAAAGAAAAACCTGTGCTGTTTAGATCCCGTTGTCACATGGATTTCTCTTTAGAATTCATCACAAGTTTATGTTAGAGAGAGTTGTTCAGTCGACTTTTGGGTGTGGGTAGATTAAATGGCCACAATTGATGAAACTTGCATCCGACGCTGGGTTTCTTTTAGCTTGCCATGTTGTTTGGGAAGGGGCGTTTGCCAGTTATTAAAGGCCTTAAGCGTAAGGCAGCCGGGGAGGCATGGGCAGCCGTGACCGTGAAAGCGGTGCCGCCAGCCGCAGGGACGCCGCCGCCCGTGGGCGGTTGGGAAGGGATGTGGCGGGGGTGGCACGCTGGAATAGCTCGGTGGTGGCTATGACTCTGGAGACGAGAGGGAGCAGAGGAGCTAGCACGGCACGGAGATTTGACTCGCTACCTGCCTGAGATGAGGGAGAAGAATGCTCCACACTCCACAGTGCTTTTGATTGATAGTTGCTCTTAGAATCCAAAACGAAGTCGTAGTCGCCCAAGATGGCACCTGCCATCCGGCCCTATCGTTCCAATTCGACGCCTCGCCTGATTGCCAATGCGGCAGCTCTTTTCGAGCTCGCGCCTGAAGGCAGATGGCGCCATGGTAAGCAAGTCAAGTCTGCTATTGCCTCCCCATCGCGCCTCGTTTGTATGCTAGACTAGACTAGACTAGATTGCTAGTCTGCCGGGCCTGGGCGACGCAATCTTTGAGCTGGTGACTGCGGCAACGCCTCTCGTCGCCACCTTTGCAACGCCCCCCTCACGGTGGCTGACGACTGACGAGTGGCATCCCGGGGTCACTTAACATTTTTTTTCCGGGAGTCACTTTCCGTGTGCTTACCATGACCGCTGCAGCTGTGCAGCAATTCAAGCTGAAGCAAACGTGTTGAACATTTATTGTTTCTTTCTCCTCTTGTTGCAACGTACTCTATCCACCTTAAATTATAAGTCATTTAAAAAAAAAAAAAAAAATGGAGACTCAAAGCATATCAATTTTGACGATACGTGCTCTTTATGGGCCCTTATACACTCGACAAAGGAACCGCCAACAAAGAGCTTTTGTCGAAAGTTTTTTGTCGGACGCTTTGGCGAAAGTGTCAGAAAACACTCACCAAAGAAATCGCTAAAAAACAAAAACTAGAAAAATATTGTTTTTAATCTAGGAGTGCCCCACCAGACAGCTACCCACAAAAACTAGAAAAATGTTGTTTTTAATCTAAGGAGCGCCCCACCAGACAACCAGCCACCACCTGTTTTCATGGTCATTTTTTCACTGCTTTTGCTAACTTTGCGGCCATAGGTCTTTAATCCCGCGACCTCCCCTCATGCACCTGCTGCTCTACCACTGCACTAAACCATCACATGAGTTGATATTCCATTTCGTTCCCCAAATATTGTACTAAATCGAGAGTAAATTGCTTGTCTGAGGACTTAAACGAATTAAAATAAAAATGTTAAACTACAAAAATTCATAACTTTTTAGACTATAATTTTCATTCAAGAACTTTCTTCCGGAGATCGTTTACAAATTCAAATTTCAATGTTGAGATTTTTAAACATAGTTTTGCGTGATAAGGTAAATTCTATAAAAAAAGTGCTCACCTACAAAGATTCATAACTTTTCAAGATTTACATTTTTCATTAAGAAGTAGTTTTACATGATAAGATGAATTCAAATCAAAAAGTTGTCAACTACAAAGATTCATAACTTATCAAAATCTATAATTTTTATTTTGGGAAGTTTCTCCATCCGAGGTCATTTGAAAAAAATTGAATTTTAAAAATTTAAAATTCAAATGTAGCTTTACATGATAAGATCAAATAAAAAAGTTGTCAACTATAAAGATTTATAACTTATCAAGATCTGTAAAGTTTATTTTAGTCATTTTTTCATCCGACATAATGGCAGTAACATTGCTCATGAATATTAATAATCTCTTTCTTGTTTCAAGAGACTGAACTTTATAGTTGAAAACCTTTTCATTTGAACTCTTTGGGGCCCTGAAAACTGCTTTGAAAACTGATTTGCCGAGTGCCCTGCTTTGTTGGCACACGACAAAATGTCTCTTTCTCGAATGCTGGGCACACATTTTACCATGTGCTAGAAAACAACACTTTCGGCAAAATACTTCTTAGCCAAGTGCGGAAAAAACACTCAACAAAATAGCTCTTTGTTGAGTGTCGTGAAATAACACTCGATAAAAATACATCTTTGTCGAAAGTGTCAAAAAAAAACACTTCGATAAAGCCATCTTTACCGAAGTTTATTTGTCATGTATTTTTTATTTGGCACTCGGCTAAGACTCGCACTTGGCAAAGAGTGGAATTCGGTAGTGATTTAGAATGCCAACTAAATGTTATTGAATTCTTTTGCTAATTATATTTTCGTAGTATACTTATTTGATACCATAAATCTTTGTAATTCCCTCTATAATTTTGGTCGAACTTAATATGCTTTGACTCTTAAAGATTTTTGCAATTATTTACAATTTTGATGGCGAAGGGAGTAGTAAAACAAATAAAGATAGCGAGAGATCATTATTCATGAATGGGCAGGTCCATTTGACCGCACACATTAAGTTGAGTTATTTTTTATATATATACATTATCTACACCTACTATTAAAACACGAAAATTTCTACCAATTTTTTTTTTTTTTCACCATCGTTTTCTTTCACCTCAAATCCGAAATAGGACTCATTCCGCCTCCTGCTTTCTGTCGGCCAAATCTGTTCATCTGCGCCCAAACTCCATTGCTACAACGAGTACCCAACCTGCACGCCCAGAACTCCGACCCACCCAACCCACCGACGAATACGCGTAGTCCAAAACGGAATCGAGACAAGTTGGAACCATATCTTTGATACGCGTGCAGTATATAAATAGTAAATACTTAACGTTAAGAATGAGTAGCATAGAAGCAAATCATGCAAGCGGGCCAGGTCGGTGTGTGTGTGAGGAAAGTGCCGCACGTTGCACTGCCCTTGTGCGTGATTCTTTTGTTTTTTATTTCTTGAATTACCTCCGTTTATTTTTATAAAAATAATAAAAACAATAAATATAGATGGGTCTATAAAATCTTTTAAATTTCTTTCACCATTTTTCCTATCCACATCGGAAGAGTCTCCGACATCGCAGGTCCTTCGATGGATTAATTTGTCCGGCCATGCAAAACGCATAAATGAGTCCGATACGAATACACTTTTACATAAGTCCGCACGAATACATCATGTCCTTCCGGGTGGATTAATTTGTTTGACCATGTAATGTTTCCTATCCTATTCTAAATAGGACTCTGTGTTTACCGTATTAATTAGACATTACACGCCCCTATATGTACAGAGCAAAACAAAAATTTTAAAACTAATTACATGAATATCAACGATCGTGGTCAACCTTTTATGCGCAATCATGCCATCGGTGCCCTTCGACTCCACGCCGTCCCGACACCGCACCACGTGCTCATCCGCTCTACTCTCTCACCCGCGACGACAATTAAATGATAATCTCAAGAATATTTTGACGTTATAAATCTAAGTGCTTTTAGGTATAATAGTATAGTTTTTTTTTTTTCTTCCCGTTGCAACGCGACGGGCATTTTTGCTAGTTACTACTAAAGCGAAAATTTCAGTCCACTAAAATTTGGTTTGGTCCACCAAAATTTTTGGTCCGTCGTCCGCTCTCGTCCCACGCATGCCCGAGCCAAATCCTCCCGTATGCATGCAGGATTGTCCACCTACGAACCGATGTAAATGTGTTTGTGTTTGTTTACCAATCCTACGTAAGAGCATCTCCACTTGGCAAATCTTGTGATTTGGCAAGTCTAAAAGTATATGCCAAGTCCTCCAAATGTTTGTATTTCACTCCTTAAAATAGTTTTGCCACAAAACTACAAATTAATCAAGCCCACATATGAAAATCTATGTGTCTAGCATTTATGCAAAGTGAACACACAAAAAGTTTCTATTTACAATTAGGTCCTTCCACCTCTACCGTTCGGCAATATCCACCCCACCGCTATCGCCGATGGATAGTCTGCTTGTTTCCTTCATGTGTTTATCCGGCCACAGCATATATGCGCGCTGGCCCAAGGTACAAGTTGGCATAAATAGCAATTGTTTGCCAAACCGTTGAGAACCAAAAAAAGGATGGCAAGTTGAGATGCCAAACCGGTGACATGTTTGTGTTTGTTTCCCAATCCTACATAACTACGAGTCCCGCCCCCACCCTGACGGTTTGGTATTAGAACCTGTGACATGTACTTTGAACAACGTTTGGAGTCAAACATTGGGAATATAAATCATCAATAACTTTTGAGTTGTTGAGTTTATAAATATGAAAATTATATGAATAAAATTGTCTTAAAAAATACTTTGATAAAAGTATACATATATCATATTTTTATAAATATTTTTATAATAACAAGTGGTTAAAGTTGTGTGTTGGAGACCGTGTCGGTGTCCTAAACGACTTCTAATACCAAACCGAGTAAGTACTAATTAATTGTTAAGCATTTTTATGACTAAAATAAGAAATCATTTCCATAATTCTACATTAAGCCTGCTCGAGTTAAAGCTGTGGGGCGAAATATATTCTCAAGAATCAATTGAGAAAGATGACATACTACATAATTATTAATCTACTAGGATCATGCCCGTGCCTTGCTACGGGTGTTATATTGCTCACTTGACACTTCCGTTCAACAAGATTACATGTTTCCAATATGATTATAGACTTGTACTCATAATAGTTGTGTGAGAAAAGAAGAGAACAATATACCATAGTTGTAGGCCTTAGATTTTGTATTTCCTATGCTTACAATTTTTAAGCTACCTTTGTTTCTCAATGGTTTAGATCATTATATTTTGTATGAGAGAAATACCGCCTCTCGAACATGAGTTTGCTTGATCCCCATAATTCTCATCCTTTTAAAATGGGCGTGCATATACCATAAAAATTATAGACATGTTGAACTAATTCCATATCAACTATAATTCTTTCTTGAAGCAAGAAACCTAAATAAAATTTTATTTGCTCAACTATAATTCATAAATAATATTTTTTGATTTTAGAATGTGTTCATAGTATGGATACAAATTCTAGGGAGGTAGTGAATAAGTATCGTGCCATGAAAAATAGCGCCGCTATAGCGCCGAAATAGCGCCGCTAATAGCGCCGTGAAGCACTTGTCGCAATGCCAAATAGCGCTAATAGAGTTTTCGCTAACCTCCCGCTAAATTCTATAGCCCGCGATTTTTTTCATCAAGATCGTGGATGCAAAGTAGCTACATTCATCAAAGCTCACGAATGCTAATACAACGCTTGAGGTGGAACGTATGCCCCAAAGCTTTTCAATTTTCTTGTTAGCGACATTGAATTTTTAATAGAACTAAATCTAATCCATAGAGATTTGTTTAGTTTTTTTTTTCCTTCTGTTTTTTTTCGATGGTCTAATCATATTCCTTGGCGTTCACTTGTGTCTATCCATTCTAATCTATCGTGGTACTAAATATTTGATTAGATCTTCTTTCTTATATTTTTTTTTTATCTAATGTGTTTTGTACCAAAAGATTTTTTCTAGATAGAGTCTCGATCGCATATTCCGCTCCAAAAAACACGTAATTATAGGAAGCGTGCTAGTCAAAGTTTGTTATGAAAATATATTTCAAACTAATCTAAATGTACTTATTTTGTCTCATAATTGTTTGTACTTTTTCAAATAATTTTAGTCAAAGTTTGCCATGATTGACTCCTCCTGATGTGAGAATTGCATGTTTTGTGGAAACCAAGGGAGTACATCTTTCATACCATAGAATTTTTTATTCCTTCCATAGAATTTTTTTTTTTCAATCCTTTGTTTTAGATTCCAGTCATATTCATTTAAGTTTTTTTTATCTAAAATAGGGTTGGAGTTCTTCATCATGCACATATCTTTTTTTCATTGCATGCATATGCAAATCTAGAGGGATGAAAATATTAGTTTCCTATTCTTAGCATGCAAACCAAGGGGTTGTCCTAGCCATATATGTGGGGAGCACGTCGGGCAGAGTGAAGGGGGGGGCGACGCATGTCAGCTTCCTGCCGGTAGAGCCTGTGTTTCGTTCTTTTTAGTAGTAAGGATATATATAGAGAGAGAAAAAAAAATATTAACTAAACTAATCTAACTTTATTTTGTCTCATTAGTGAGACGGATATATATCTTTCATACCATAGAATTTTTTAACCAAGAATTTTTCTCATCTTTTCTTTTAGATTCTCATATCTATTTTTAAAGTTTTTTTCTAAAATAGGGTCTCATTAGTCATCATGCACACATAGGACGAAGAACAACTCATCTTTTTCATTGCATGCAAATCTAGTGGATGAAAATAATAGTTTCTTTTTCTTTGTGATTGTCCTACCATCACCATGCAAACTTTGTCCTCTCATCTTTTCGCCCCGTTTTCTTTTTAAGTAGTAGATGACCTTCCAATCATATGGTTCCAAGATACTAGAACGTTTTCTTACTACTAAAAACCCAAATGTCATCGTCGCTTAGGGCTTCACCCGGCGCTCCACCCCCTCCCCCTCGCTCCTAATGCCGCAAAACATCTCCTCTGCCTTCGTCGAGATATTTTAAGCTATTATAACTACCAAACATGGTGCTTTCCTATTATGGGATTCCTAACGCTTGCTTTGCTTCAATGACACCAAACGATTACACTTTGCAAACATGACATTTGGTTAATTTTAATTCATTTGATAATATAAAATATATGTATTTCTTCATAATACCTGTACTACCCTTTGATCTACGTGAGTTCCGACGCCGCCGCCCTTCCTTCCTCGCACGCTATCTACAGACCGTTCGTTCAACCTCACCATCCAGAGACCCAACGCCGCCGCCCCTAAGCGATCGAGTGCACATACTGCCGACCCTCATGGATGCCCCAGCCGATGGAGATCCACACCATGCATGCTTCAGGGCTGACGGACTCCAGCGACGTCGTCTCACCGGTGGCACAGAGCACGGCCGCTGCCGCCATTGATGACGAGCAGTGGTCCAAGAACTCGATGTCCGTGGCAGCAGTTCACAGTTAGTACACATTGGATTGAGGTTGGAACTGCAGCTAGTCCCCAAGCATGCATAATTACCATGCATTGCAGCCAGAATCACTTGTGTGGCCCGGGCAATGAGGCACCTGGTGTGCCTCGCCCCGGATCGACCTTGCACGCGAAGAAGTCGATGAAGGTGAAGGGAGTAACCGACCGATTGAGCACCGTCAGGACGAGGAGCGTCCGCCGACCGTCCTGGGTCGAAGTATCTGCTGGTGCCCTCCACCTGCAAAAACAATCATCAAATTTTCCATGCATGCACACGCTCCTAAGTTGATGATCGATCGGCTCATGCGGCGAGCCCTGGGCGCTGCAGCCATCCGACGCCGGCGTCGTCCTCGGACAGGCAGCGGCGAGGCCGTGGCGAGGACTCCAATCAGGCGGGGTGGTGGTGCACAGCACCTGAGGGCAAAACGTACACTCCAAAATACAGGTATTGGAGATGTATTTGAATATTAAAATGACCAAATATCATGTTTTGCAAAAGTATAAGCGTTTCGCCCGAGCAAAGCGAACCGCCGCGTCCGCCCGCGGAACCGCCGCCCCGCTCCGCTGCCCCTTCCGCCCGCGGAACCGCTGCCCCACTTCCCCGTCCGCCCAAACCGCGGAGCGCCCCCCGCGCCGTCCGCCCGCGGAATCGCCGACGAAGCCCAGCCCGCTACGCGATCGAGCACCCCGTCCTATCGCCGTCGCCAGGGGAGGTCAAGCAGTCTACACCATGGTGCCTTAGCCAGAAGGCGAGATCGATCATGGCTGAAAAGAAGCCGCGCCGCTTGACGAGAACGGTCGTTCGTGTATCGGCGATGATGGGGCGGGTGTGCGGTTGGTGGGGCTCAGCCGCCGGCAACCGGAAAACGGCGCGCTCGTGCCGGGGTGTGGCCGTTGGCTCACGAGGGGCATGGGGCTGGGCCGCCAGCGTGGCAGCTCACGGCACGCAGCACGCACGCGTGCCCTCCGCCGCGTGCCGCCAGCGCCCATCAGGCCATCACACGCCGCCTTGGTCGTCGCCGATGTGCGGTACCGTCGCCCGTCGCTATGCTTTGGTTCCCGTCCTCTGCAGCCCCTCCTTTGTCCCCTTCCCCTTCCGAGCTCCGGCCGCCACCATCGTAATGGTAAGTGCAGAA
Source organism: Hyparrhenia diplandra (assembly GCA_015847255.1). Taxonomy (NCBI): domain Eukaryota; kingdom Viridiplantae; phylum Streptophyta; class Magnoliopsida; order Poales; family Poaceae; genus Hyparrhenia; species Hyparrhenia diplandra. Next base: position 63,411 of record JADLZK010001377.1, on the reverse strand, counting down.
TCCCTCCCTATTTCCCCATATCATGACGCAAATTAGACCACTGCTTCGGCCTGACAATCCCTAATAATATTTGGTTTTATTAGGTTTTGCTTCTTTTGGTGTTGACTGATCCAAGGGCCAAAGGCTGCAATTTGGTAAGAGGATGTACCTGCGTGACTGTCAGCTGGAATTTTGTCCTAAGGTATGCACAATTTCTAAGAGGATGCTAGATAAATTATGCTGGCCTAAATGCATTGATACTTGAAGGCTCCATTATTTGATCTTATCAGTTTGTGCACCTTAAGATCCATGACTCAAGCTGTTACGGTTAGGTTGGGTAATGGCACTTCGGATCCTTTTGCTGCAAATGTGTTCACTTCATTTTATTCTCTTTTTGTATGGCTGTTTAGAGTTTCAGAGTTTAGATATAAATATAAAAATTCATATGTCAGGTGGATGGGTCATGTAGGCAAAAGACAAGGCATGTTTCTTTTGGGTGTACTTCAGTGCTCCACTGCTACTCGAATGAGGAGCTAGCATACTGCTTGGTTCACCAATGTGTATTCTTTATTTGATTTATGCTATCATTAAAATGTGGTTCGGTCATGAACGTTTCTGGAATGATGAAAAACACACACTTTGTTGGGTAAGTGTCGAGGATCTTTGGAAAGATGACAAGATCATCTTGTAAGTTTGTTGACATCTAAATTTCAGAAACTATATGTTCATTGCAGTCAGTTCTTTAACACTTGCTCAGTGGAAATTTCACCTGTTGTTTCGACAATCCAGACCTGCCAAAGCATTAAGAGATCTCTGTTGGCATCAACTGAACTGTGCTCTGTTGTAACCTAGCATGACCATTTGATTCTCTCCTTACAAGTATCATATGATTCATATCTGCAATCCAGAGAAAAATCTCTTTCTGTTTTGATTCAGTATCACGTCTAAATGTTTTCCGTTTAGGATTCATTGTTTGCTAATCATTGATAACACTCATTCTTAGAGTGCTAATAGATATTGTGATGTACAGAAAGTACAAGCTTGTACTAATGAATACATTGTACCCATGTCTTCTTTTCTAGATACATTGCTTAACTTACAGCGAGATCAAGGACGGCCAGGAGGTCGCCGAGTATCTCATCTGTGCAGCTTCAAGCCTACAGCTCATCTATAGGTCAGTTTAATCTTGCATATCCTAGATATTGGATGATATGCCCCTTTTTGGTGGGTTGGTTTAATTTGCCTGGACTCAGTTTTGCCTGTTCCCAATGTGTGCTACAAGATGGTCCTTATCCACAGTTAATGATGGTTCCAGATTGATTCAACTATGTTAGGCATGTGGTGTGGGATAAATAGATAGTTCATGTTTTTTTCAAAATGGATTTATTTGCTTATAACTTTTGGAGCACTATGATTAATAATTGATTAGCTTTTGGCCCTCTTAATATATGATGTTTGCTCTCTACTTCCTGATTAGGGCCATCTTATGAAAAGAGTCAATAGTCTCTCTTAAAAAACATTATTATATCCTACAATTAGTAGTCATAGTTGCAGTCATTAACAGTACCACGATGGGTTGATGTATATGCCTTGGTGAAGTGTTTCTACTGAGTGTACAGAGTTGGGGATTTTTTTGTTGTTGTCGTCTGGAGTTCTGGTCCATGTTCTACACCTAATAGCTGCCTAATTGATTTATGCCAAGAGAACACTTTTATTCCCATCTTCTATTTTAGAATATTTCTTGAAAATGCAATGCTGTTGAAGTGAAAACAGCAATAGGAATTTTCATAAAATACGCATTGAGGCTTTATCTGTCCATTTGTATGTTTGGTAGACAGGCAGCACCGTGGCATTTGCTTTAATATGCATGTTGTTTTTAGCCCAAGCAACAGAATGCTGCTGTCACCCACTCTGATGTATCAGCAGCTAAGGCATCATCAAGGAAAACACTGGAGCCCTTATCCAGCAAGGTGCACCTAGCAGTCTCACTTCACCTTCCGCACCTTAGGTGTTCTCCTCAACCCTGCTCCTTATGGTTTCGTATTAATACCAGCCAGCTATTATGTCAACCAAATATCTAATCCCATTTATTTTTTGCTAGGAAAAAGTCTAAACGAACTGCATGATTGGATTGTTGGAGAGAAGAACTCCAAAACAAATGTATGCTTCTGCTAAATTATCTCAGTCATTGGCTAAGCACAGTCACACACTAGCTACTCGCATCTTCTGAAGTTAATTTGCTACAGTTTCAGCACATTAATAAGATTTTGATTCAGCTACAGTCTCTAAACTAATGCCCTACTGGCCCTGGAAATTTTGATGATACATACAAGGTTATAGAGATTCAATGAAGTTCTCCATCCATATATAGTGCACACCAATAGCATGTTGTAGGTTGGGAATTTTGTGTCTATAAACTTGCACTTCTGTTTTTCACTAGAGATTCAGAGGTTATTAAGGGGACCTTAAACTTTTAACAAGAAAATAATAATTTTTTTCAAGCCCTTACATTTGCTTGTGCCTCATCAAGTGTTTCTTTCTTGTAGGATGGTTCGATTGCATTGCCCTTAGCACCCATTTAAAATCTGGTGATGCCCTCTAAAATTTGCATGTATGCAATATCTATCCTTTGCTGGATGAAGCGTGCAAATACACAAGTGATGGAGATAAGAGAGGCTGAATGAGCATGTTCCAAATTTAAATTGCTATATTTGAAGAAACGATGTTTCCCTTGTTTCCTATTGAATTTACCACACCATTTTTATTTTGGATAAGTAAATTTCTTTTTAGTAGATTTGGTTGCAGAGATTGATCATGGCCCACCTAAAAGATTTTATCTTACAGATTGGACTTATCTGACCACGTATGTTTATGGTAATGCATCTTCGATTGCCTCGTATATTGTATTAGTTTGAAGGTTGATCCAAAAGGTTTGCAGTTCACAAAGGTCATATCTCCACTACAATGTAGACAGCTTCGGTATTGATGGTAGATCATCATTGGCTTCTAAGGAGGTGCTTATAGTGAAGTGATGTACAAGCTGTGCATGCAAGACGTTTGACCATACAAAGTGTTTCAGTTACCCACGCTTGTACTCAAATCGAAATCATAATGCAGGTAAGACACTTCTGACCCGTAACAACGCGACGCGCACTTACCTAGTGATCTTTCAATTTTCAACCCACAAATTATTCAGTTATAATCCCGTGCAACGCACGGGCGTTTTTATAGTAATTATAATACAAGGACACATTTAGGTTTAGTAGTTGAAGAAAAGAAAACTAAAATACATAGTTGATAAAAAGATGCAACTAATCATGCATCGGGACTCCTGCTAATTTTTGCAAAATCCAAAGAAAAACGAGGTACGCGAGCGCACCATAGAGAAAGCCGAACGCTAAAACAACTAGAAATTATGTGATGCAAATGCCGAAGCTGCACGTGCAGTGCAACAGGAAGGCCAGTGAATAGGCCGCCAGCTATCGCACATCCAACCACACCAATGAGGACCAACACCCAAGTGTCGTCGTCTGGCAGCGCATCTTCGTCGCTGGGTGTAGCATGGTGGTGCAAAGACGACGACGATGACCGGCTGAGGCACGTCAGCGTCGCCTTCTCGTACTGCTCTGGGCTATCGAAGTAGGCAGCCATCCCGCTGTGGTACGACAAGTACATGCCCACCTGCCCCGCGCCACCGGCCGCGAGCGGCGGCGCGGAGAAGGCCGGCTGCTGCTTGGGCCCGGCGGCGCTGCCACTGCCGGCGACCTTTCTGGTAGTAGTGATGACCACGGTGGGACAGAACGCGCGACAGAGACTGCAATGCCAGTTTCGATCGAAGAAACGCATGCGGACCGTGCAGTTGACGCAGACCGCCCTGTGGCCGCACGGGCCGACGGCCACCCACTCTGCCGGCCCCGTGCACAGGGGCAGCCGCTCTCATCGCCTGCCATGGGCAGTCCGGCTTCGATGTCGATGGCGTGCTCGTCGTCTGCGCCGCCGTCCAGGTTGCACCATGCCTCCCATCACAAATCGATTCACTGATCTACCTGCTAGGCTGGCTGCTAGCGTGCGTGAACGGAAAAATTGCAGAGTCTTGTAATCGATGGTACGTGTTCTTGATCCTGGGCGACGCGCGTCGGTACGGCGCCGACCGCTTATATTGAGGGCACGCGCGTCTGGCGCGAGACTGCAGAGGGCACGTACCAATACCGATACCGAGTGTGTATCGAATTCGGATTCCGAAATCGATCGTGTTTGTGTTTTGATTTAGACTGGAGAAACTACGCCTTCTCCACGTTGGATTGTTTAATGTCCCGGAAGGCCCATGCCGCCCATCCCACTGTGGCATTTCGGTAGCTAGGGTAGCTACTACTACTAGTCTACTACCATCTCCTCCAATGCAATCTACTGTTCACAGCTCCTCTCCAACAATAATTAGAGGTAGCCGATGTAATTAATTTTCTTCCATGTTTTAGCCGAGAGAATAAAAAAGCTTACGGGATATGTAACAACTGCCTAAGCCACGCGGACGGACCGCTTGCTCTCACATTGATGTTCCGGTCGCTAACATCAGATGCACATGAACAACTCCGCTGATACCAGCGGACTAGCGCATACAAACACGTGGGGTCCACCGATCTACGATCGATGCATGCCACTGGCACTTCCCTGCCTGCTTGGTGTACACACGATCTACTTATATATGGTTCACCGATATAAAATCAGTGTGCTTAAGGTGGAGTATGTAGCCCCTTTTTACCGGAAGTAAGAGAAAAATGAAGAAGAAGAAGATTGGTCTCGATGTAAACTTAAAACTACAAATCATAAAAATATTTCTAATTAAATTAGTTACCTTATCAAATCAAATTATTAGTCCCTCCTTCTAAGTTTTAGAGGGACTATTTAGCCCAATAAGCATCACATTCTCTTGTTCCACCTCATGACACTCCTCGAGAGCATTTTGTGCTCTTGTACTGCGCCTATGCCCTTGTCATCTGGCTTATCACACATCCTCGCACCCTCTCGCTTTCCTCCTATGGATACCCAAGAAAACTGATGGACAATTGGATGGAAGATTTGGTACGAGTGACAGGATCGAGGTATGTTAACGGGCTGTGGGCTAGTCTAGAAAGAGCATGGAGGTGGAGGGAATAAATGGACCTACGCATAAGTATAGTTACTTAGGGCATCCGTAATGACTAGCTATTTGGTTAGCTAGATCCGAAGTGACAAACAAAAAGTAGAAGAGAGAGTAGTCACTAGCGACAAAACAAATACCGATCTATTTTACGTAGTTCAAGAATATGTGAAAGAAGTATGTGTGGTCCCAGTAGTGTAAAATAGTCTTTTTTTATTACCTTCACATCCACATCATCAATTTTGGCTATGTACTAGTAATCTTGACTATTACCGCTATGGTGCCCGCCAACGCAATAGTATAGGGTACCCACTGGCCTACAAGATCATTAAGTGGCCATTCAAATATAATGAGACACTTGGGCTACATTATTAGGTTCGAGAGTTGAGGGATTATGCAGCCAACCTTTTAGGTTAGAGGTCATGTAGGCCTTTTAATTCAAAACCACCACGCTTGGATTATTTATACTAGTGGATTATTTAGACATCTTAATTTATGTAAGTTTAAAAGATAAAATATACTCCATTAGTTCTAAATCACAAGACGTCATGGATTTTCTAGGTTCACATCTTTTATTATGCATCTAGATATATATTATATCTTAATTTATTTTATACTAAAAGTTATGATTCTAGAAATTGTAAAACATTTTATAATTCGAGAAGGAGGGAGTATAATTTTATAGGCTAAGAATAAAGTAGATATTTACAACTAAGCTAGGTAGTTATATATGTAACTTTCTGTTCTAAATCATACTACCCTCCATTTAAAATTATAAAAACTTTCTGACTTTTCTAGATGCATTTTTTACTGTGTATTTAAGTATAGTGTATAACCAGAAAGTGTTATAATTTTAGAATAGAGGGAATACATAACAAAATGGATAAATAAAAAATAAAACGAATTTAGAATGGGAACGGAGGAAACTCCAAAACACCGAACCCACCCGCGACAACGGATAACGCTGTCCTCCCTCCTTCGGTTCCTCCCCTTCCTCCCTCCTCCTCTCCCTCCTCCTCCCCCCAATGGCTTCCGCCATTTCCTCTCTAGTAACTACTCCGGCCCTCCATCGGCACTGCCTGAGCTCTGCCTCCGTCTCCGTCTCCGTCTCCGTCTCCGCCCCTATCCGTATCTCCTTCCGGGCCGCCGCGGCGCTCTCAGGCGTGGCGCCGGGGCTTGGCGCTTGGGGGTGTCCGCCTCCTCGGCGGTGCTCGAGGCGCCGGAAGCGGTGGCGGCGCGGAAGCTCTACGTCGGGAATATACCCAGGACCGTCACCAATGACGAGCTCCGCGACATGTTCGCTGCGCACGGCACCGTCGAGCGGGCCGAGGTAACGCAATTTCTGTACCGTCTTATCCCATTCCAACATTGGACGACATTTCTCTTTTCCAGTTTTTTTAGCTCTTGCCTTTCCCACTCAGCTCTTGCCCAAATTCAATCTTATTTAATAATCTGTGTGTAATTTGGTTGTTTGTACTGGTTCTGTCGAATTGCTGCATCAGTAGAAGGCTATGTTGTGATGAGTGTTTTGCTTTATGCTCCAAAATAACTCTGGGTCTCGTGAAGCTGAAATGCTCAATTGTTTCCTGCAGGTTATGTACGACAAGTATACCAACCGCAGCCGACGGTTTGGGTTTGTCACGATGAGCACTGCGGAAGAGGCCAGTGCTGCAGTTGAGGCTCTTAATGGGACCGTAAGCATCCAATGTTGCAATTCTGCTCCAGGGCATATTTGTGAAGGGGAATGCAGCATGGTATCACTCATATTTCTGTTTTTTTGTGCCAGGAGGTTGGTAATAGAAAAATTAAAGTGAATGTCACAGAGAGCTTCTTACCAAACATTGACCGCTCGGCACCAGAATCGGAGCCTGTATTTGTGGATAGTCAATACAAGGTTTATGTTGGTAATCTTGCAAAGACTGTAACAACGGAAGTTCTTAAAAACTTCTTCTCTGAAAAGGGGAAGATCCTCAGTGCAACGGTCTCTCACATTCCGGGGACCTCGAAGTCAAAGGGGTATGGCTTTGTCACATTCTCTTCTGAGGAAGAAGTTGAAGCTGCTGTTGCTACTTTCAATAACGCGGTAAGCTTCTCTTGCATATTTTATGCATTTCTGCCGTTTCTTTGCTATCTCATAAAACAGTCACCATTTGGCGATTGCCAAACAAAAAGAAAAATGTTGTGCTGCATTCTTCTATCTTATCATTTAAGTGAAAAATAGATGGAAATATGGAATTAACTTACTACTGATTGTTAGGTGTACAGATTGAGTTAGAAAAGAATTACATGATCTGAACTACATCAACTGATGCCATATTTTTCTGACACATCATTCCGAAAGAGACTTATTTACTGATATTAATATCCTTGTCGGTTCTTTAACCATATTTCGGTACACATTAAGACCATAATCTCCTATATTTGCTATTCAAAAGATTTCTGAAGCCTTGGAAGTTGGCATGGCTTTTGATATCAAATTTTGGAACAGAGCACTTGGCTAATGTCTTATTGTTCTGCAATTAAATGTGTTTTCAGGAATTGGAAGGACAACCCATCCGTGTGAATAGAGCTTAGATTAGCAGAGTTTGCAGGAGCACTGAAGGAGGGGGAATATCTCGGCGAATACATGTAGTATGAAGGATACTTGGAGGCTAGATTTTGATAACAAAGTGATCAATTCGATATGTCAAACAATTTTTCGTACCATAACAGTGTATGTTAAGGATTTTGCTTGTTTATATGATTACGCTTTTCTTAACGGCACTTCTATATAATGACACAAAGGCAGCATGGTTTCGTTTCAGTTATATACCATGTTAGTTTACTTGAATCGAATTCCACATCTTGTACATTCCAGCATTACTGTTTTGTCAGTTGAATCCCTGACTTTCTGCTTTTCAAATTTGCTTAGCACATTCAAATGCATTGCTTTGTTTTTCATTTGGGATTCAAATCCATTCTTTGGACATTATTTTGTTCTAGGAGACGATGGTGATACAAGTGTAAGGTTTTCTGCTCTTTACTCCTGTGCTTCAGTCATCTAAATATAACTGCTTAAATGAATTGCATTGGTGTCTCCAAACTAAAAGGGGGAGATAAGAAGTAAAATTTGTGCATGAAATGTCATATTGCTTCGTCCTTGCTAAGGTTACAGGACAAACTCGTTTAAGTACTAATGTCCCTTGGTCAGTTGGTACCTTCAGAGATAAGATGTCTGAATCGTCAGAAAAAGCTACTTAACAATTGAGTACATGCACTATATGGCCTCAATTCTCCTAAGTATTATGAATTGAATGGAGAACAATGAACAGATTGGACTTTTTTTTTTTTCAGATGGATAAAATTTAGAACACAGGTTTCTTCCTTAGATTTATGGCATTTTCAGTTCCCATCACAATCCACAACATCCCATCAAGTGAAGATCTATTATTAGGACATTACACAAAACAATCATTTCATCTGCAACTGCAATTGGTACAAGTTCTACATAATCTTTTCAGGATCAATGTTCTGCAGTGGATGAACATGACTAGATGGATAAAAAAACTTCTATTTTGAATCCTGAATCACAGCTGCAGAGGCCTAAATACTTCAAGAAGCAACACAAAACATGTAGATGAATCAAAGCATACAATAGAAATAGGAGGTACATGGAGAAAAGGGATGTTTCAAATAATATGTGCTGATCTGTCAAGAATTCCCTAATAATACACATAGAGCAAAACTTTTCTTTTCCGACTGGAAACATCTGAGTGAGTCGACTTGATCAACCAGTCATCCTGCGGGAAATGAAAAATATATCTGATTAGGGACTGGCAGGCTATGTTGTTGTTGTAGTTTGCATTTGAGCATGCACTCTGCAATGATTCTCATCTTATTTTATAAATGATTGTGCTTCAGATCTTTGGGTGAAAATCAAATCCTGAACGGCCTCTGGCTTGCTACAGAACATGCATTGCTCTAGGTACCGATACCATTATAAGTTAATCAGTATCAGATAGTTTTCCCCCAGTTAGCATCTAAAAGCATCTCTCTACATCTTATTATCTATGAAGAACTTAAGGAATTTATCATGTTATTACAAAACTCAGTAGAAAAATCAGAATCAAATAAAATGTTAGAAGCGTTGTAGCATTAACTAGCAGTCACGTCATACATAAAGCAACTTTAGAATCAATATGTAACTCGTCTTGTGATATCAAATAACTCTAACGTATATATTTTGGAGAATACGATTTTGACATAGATTTAAGAGAACATACGCAAATGGTTACCTGATTATGAACTGGAGTACCAGTATGAATGGAAACAACATCAGTTCTGATCACAAACTGATGCCAGCCAAGTCAAAAGCTTCTCAGCCTGGTCAGGGAATAATGTTATAAACAGATAGGCACCTGCACATGAGTGGCCATAAGATGGGGCGATGAGCTGGTCCATTTGATTATTTCTGAAAGAGTGTAATAATCCAATAAACTTACTGATAAGTACAGTCCTGAGGACTACTGAAATCTTCCCTTGGATGGTCACAAGGCCAGCTTTCCCCGCGTTCTGCAGCTCACTTTTTCCGACAGATTCAAATGTGCCTGTAAAATTATTTTGAGCTATATGTTACAGCTTAAACTCCAAAACACCTTGGAGCAACAAATTCTGTGAGCTTATCAGTTTGGTACCTGGCTTCACTGTCTGAAGACCTGATGTGATGCATGCAATATTTTGGAAGCCTTCTTTCTCCAATGCATCTGCAGCGGCCGCTGACCTTCAGCAGACCAATGGGAAACCAAATCAATAATCGTTACAAGATCATCCAACTACTCAATAAAAAAAAAAAAAAAAAACTCGACCTGCGGGGTAACTACTCAATAACCACATTACGATCCAAATAATATTCTCCCTCTGATTGCAAATACAAATCATTCTAGGATTCGTTTAGGGTCAAAATTCTAAATGTCCGCCACCAAAATGTAGATGACTATGTAGATGACTATATATGTTGAGAACATATAGGTTGTGTTTGGGAAGGCTTTTCTTCTTAAAATGGCTCCGCTTATACATATTAAGAACATAAAGGTTGTGTTTGGGAGAGCTTCTCTTCCCTAAAATGGCTCTGACTTCCAAACAAATATTGTGCACTGTAGTATGGAGCTGTTTTTCTGTCTTCCAAAATTGAACTAGAAGCTGGTGGAGCCAGAAAATTGGCTTCACCGGCTTCAGCTGTTTTGGATACTATATGGAGCTGGAGTTGAAAGAAACCCTTTAAAGATGGTCCATACAATTAGCTTTTATTACTTTTTTAAATGGCTTTTTATTTGAAACAAATTAAGTTTTGATAGATACGGCTAGTTAAATTGTCAGTGGAAACGTGTTAGGGGGGGTGTTTGGTTCCGAGACTTTTTTTTTTTTTTGTGTTGGGACTTAAATAAGTCTCTAAAGGTCCCTAAGGAATTAAACAAGAGGGACTTTTGCCCTAGAAGCACCTTTTAAGAGTCTTTTTTCCCCAAATGCTGGACTAAAAAGTCCTGGATTTTTAAACCAAACAGGGTCTTAATGTCCAAGACAATATGTAGATGCAATCATAGGGAGTACTTGCACCTTTTAGCTCGATTGAATGTTTAATTTGGTTACTTGACATGTCCTTAGTCCTGACAAAAAGAGCTTGATGACAAATTTGTTGGGCTACAAACCTGAGACCTTCCTGGCAGACAATCAGCACCTTGCTCTCCAGCGAGAACTTGTCCTTGACTGTCCTGGTGAAGTCCGGGTTGAGCTTGGTGAAGGGCAGACCGAAGAAGAGCCCCGCGAAGTTGTTGTGCAACTGGCGCTTCACGATTGTCCCTTAATAACAAATCCAAATTAAACAGAACACACAGCAGTGTCTCAACTCAATTCGAAGTACAAGAAAAGCTGGGAAAAAACATAACATTTCTTGCAAGAAATAGAAATTCCTCCAAAAAAGAAGAGAACATTTCTTCCTGTAAGAAATGTAGCAATGCATGGGCGATAGATGTAGAGCAGTTTGGGTACCATACCAATGTCGTTGTCTTGGTTCTCAATGAAGAGAGGGACGTGGGTGGAGGACTTGATGTGTGCCCTCTCGCGCTGCGTCCTGTCCCTGATGTCCAGCACCGTGTAGCCCTCCTCGTCCACGAGCCTCTTGGCCTCGCCGGCGTCCACGAAGCTCACCTCCGCCCGAACCACGGCCGCCGCGCTACTCCTCCTTGTTGGAGACAGGCTGATCCCTGCAGGTTTGCCACCCTGCCTGATCCTCACGGCTATCCAAGAACCTCTGAAAACAATACATGCAGACAGATTCGATTCAGTTCTTCAGGTTTCACAATAATCACATACTGACTGTATTGAAGAATGAGTAGGGAGAGTAGAAAGGGAGAAATCTTTGTTCACCTGAGAGGAGAGAAAGCACTGGATAGGCCAACCACTGCCATTTTTCCGTTACCGGTTTCACTTGACTTTTTCTTTTTTTTTTTTTGAGATTTTTGGTTATGATGATATGGATTTTTCTAGAGATTTTGTGAACGTTTTTGGGGGATAGTGAGCAAGCTGCAGAAGCGAGAGCGCAGCAATGGATTTTGCGGCAAGCGCGAGAGGGAGAGGAGGGATATCCAGGGAACCAATGGGATCACGCCACACTGGAAACACGGCAGAGTTGGGGGCCAGGTGGCATACATGGATCTTGTGACCCTGCCGTTGTGCCGATTGCTCTGTATTTTGGACATTTGTGCTGGACAGACCACCAGCTTGCTCAGGTTTAGCCAGTTTCAGTCCATAAAAAATCTTGACAAGCTATTTTTAGGAAATTATAGTTTTTTTTTTCAGCATGAGTGAAGAGCAGAAAAACCCCGATACTCTGATGGTCATATAAAACATAAGAGCATTAACCCCTGCAGATGAGCAGAAGGTAACTATATATCCATTCTGATAGTCATCACGAAGAAACAACAAAAAAAGAGATCAGATTAAACACCGAGGAAGAAAAGCATGCACTGCCCATATAAAATGTTAAAAGGACAACTTGCTGCACAGATTCAGAATTTGGTGGAACCTGATGGCACTTAACAGTCTAACCAGTAACTTCGACTTGCAGGTTCAGAGAAAACCTAGCACCAGATGAAAATGGCAGAAAGTACTCTGCAAACATGTGTTTGGCTTTCAGACCAGGACCGCCGCTAAGTATATATACATTTGCGTGCCTATATCAATGGATAAGAAACTCTTCTCCGTCCCCAACACCTACTCTACTAGCATTTCTTTTTTTAGATGGGACTCCTCTGAAACAGATACTGCTCTTCCATTTCACTTTCACAGGGTGTGGCTAGTGGTTGCCTTTTTTCTTCTTCATCAGTAGTTTTCATTCCGGTGACATCCAGCAGTACAAATGTCAAAGCGAGTGCAGACCCTGAAAAGAATGCTGTCCGGATGCTCCCAACTGCACAAAGCAACAATGACAGATTGAAAAGTTAGTATGTTATTAATTCATCCAACAAGATGACAATTGTGTAATGCACAAAGGAGTAATAAGTTGAAGTTTGGAACATATATGAAAACCATCAGCGGAAGTGGAACAGTAACAGGAGTAATAAGTCAACAAGTGGCCTCCTTCCCATAAATCGTGATATCTAACATGCAAGAATATGGTAACTACATCAAAATTTGCAGTAAGCATCGCCTAATGTTACATTTTGATTTTTTTTCATGTGGTAGAATAGCATCATAGACCTTCTGATAACAGACATGATTCTATTATCAAGAAGTGTGTACAGAAAATCTGATTCCAAAGTAACCTTTGTGGCATGTCAATTCTCACCAATGCAATTAAATTAATCGAGAAATTAAGTACCCACATAGCTCGAAGCTAATTTCTACTATGCAGCATAAGAAATTTCTGAAGCATGATGACCCCATCACCAAAGAAAATTGTGGGCACAGGTGGTAAGAAATCAGCAGAGAAAGTTCAAGTAAAATATCATCGACAACAAATCACACAAGCACAAACATATCCCAAAGGAATTTATTTTTACTATAAGTTCAGGCTAGGGAAAACAACTGGAGCAAATAAATGTCTTACCTCTGAAACCCAAAACAGCACCAGCAGCAAAACCAGCAGCAGCACCATTAACGAAGTCCTTCTTCATCCTGTACCTTGCAAGAGACTGCTCGACCCCTACATATGTAGCTCCAACAACCGCTAAGTATGCTGCATAATGCCCACACACCTTGGTAGTTCTGATCAGCTGGGGATACTTCACGGTACTGCCAACCTGAGGCCCATCATGCAGCATAGAATTTAGCGCACCATAAACACTGCCAAAAGCTAAACCGATGCCTGCAGCCTTGCCCGTCTTCATGGCAATTTAGTCTTCCACCAAACCTTTAAAGTTAGAACCCTCCATGCTCCCTGTCAACCAGAGAAAGAGAAATAGTCCAATAAGAGAATGACGAGAAAGGATAGCAAAAGAATATTACTAAGTTCAATCAGCCAAGACACATATCAAAGTCAACAGAACAATGACAGAAGACAGAATCAATATGATCTTATGCTTTCAGATCAGTACTAATGAGAGAATCCAGTTATTTTAGTGTTGGTTTTGACAGTGCATAACAATGATATACTAAACTACCTTCTTTACATCTGACTTCAAACAAAAGGCACCGAATTATGAGCAGTTCCCAGCAAGTTCAAGGAAAATATAAGCCCTTGAAAATATGAAAAGTTCTCCAGTATGAGCTTGGTACAGACAAATAGATAAATATTCTAGCACCTTAACTTGCCTAAGAGATGGACATCAGATGCTCTACACAGACATACATATCCAGAAAATAGTCTCTGTAAATGGACATTTCCAGAAACTCATATCTCAGTAATTATGATATAGTCCCGAAAAACTCTAGGATTTCAACATGTGCATGTTCCTCACAACCCTGGACTTGATGAACAGGTGTATAGTATTGTGTTCTTTCATACAAGCAATGCAATAATGACAACAGGATCCCTTAGTGAAAATATAAAAAAAAAATCAAAACCAACATTAGCTCTCCCATACACGAAGTGAAATATGCCTGATTGATTAAAAAGCCAGGTTTGTGTACAGAAAATCCAACTCGCTACAATTCAGGAAGTGCTAACAAAGCACAACAAATGTAGGTAAGCAAAACATAACCACTTGATTGGATAGCAACCGACTGAATTCTGAGCAAGTGATCCACGTAAACTTGGGATGATCACCGCCACACACAAAAACTCAGGATAAGATATTTAGCCAAAATAAATTGCCTGAACCACAATACGAGCATCTATTCCGAAATGCACTACACCTTGGATAGTTGGATTGAACGGGAAAACAAAACGAAACAATCATCCATCCCATCATCAACGAATCTCAGGAGCGCACATTATTCCAGATTTTTGGGACCACGGGTAACCGAGTCCGAACGGAGAAACACAGAAGGGTCCGGGTGCTCTGCTCTCGATTGAGGACAAAAACAGAACCCTAAGCGCTTAGCTCGCCGGAATCAATCCAATCCAATCCAAGCAAGAAGCTTACGCACAGGAAGGAAAGAAGGGAGAGGACCGTGAGACGAGTGGTGATCGGCGGGACGTACCAGACGGCGTTGTGCTCGGCGGCGACGCGCTGGGAGCTTTGCTTGGCCTGCCTCTCCGTCGCCCTCTGCTCGGCTTCCCTCTCCTCGAAGCTTGCGCCACAAGAAGATTAGCTCGTCTGTTTTTAGGCTACCCCACTGTATATAGTACTTCATAGTTGGATTTAGTATCGGATATAAATATGGATTTGACTCGTATTGTCAAATAAATAAATAAATAATATATATATGAATTTGACATTAAGTTAAATTTCAGACAACATTATTCTTTTTTTTTTCAGACATTAAGTTAAGCAACAAACCCACGTTTTCAATTGTTCAAAACGTCATTCAATTCAAATGTCTACATTTTAGAATTCTAAACATCCTCTGAGATTAAGAACCTATGTTTAAACGTTGGTCAAATCATTTATTTATTTTCTTTAACTTTGAAACTGTTGCCACTTTACCCTTTTGGGCTGAAGTTTTATCTTGGGCTCTAGCTAAAGGTCGGATGCTTAAGGCTTATTTGGAATGTAGATTGTTCTTGTGTTTGTTTTCTATGAATTAAATTGATTAATATAAAATTTTAGTATATCATTCTGTTCCAAACAAGCCTTTAGAGATTTTTTCGGGTGGTAGGAAAAACAAAAGAATGTAGGATTCACGTTCCTTTGGATGGATTGTTGCGTCCTTTGGTTCACACGAATCGTCTGCATGATGATAAGTGTAGGAACCTTTCCTTTGCGATTGATTTGATATGAAAAATTGAAAACTATGGGAAAACATCCACTCAAACCTCATGTTTTGGTTTCCTATGCCATCCAAACACTTATTTCTACAAGATTCTCATGTCTTCATTAGTTTGTTTTGTATATGTATTCCCATCACATTCATGTGTATTTTGAAAGGGGGCCTTGATGGATACCGACTATCTTATAACCGATATCCAAAAAGTATCCTATCCTAATATCAAAAAGCCTTATAGGCTCCTACAAGTATTTCCTATGTTTCTTTTTTTTTTTTTCAAGCGATTTCTCAGTCTTAGGACTCTTGAAGGCTTCTGCTCACGCCCTCCTTTTTAGTGGCAAGCTTGCTGGAGCTCCCGATCTGTTTTAGGCTCGTTCGGTTGTGGACGGGAAACCACTTGGATTCAATCTCATTCCTTCCTGAAATGAGTGCACCTGATAGCCTATTTTGAGATCCCGCCGAGGCTACACGCAACCAAAAAACATGTCACCTCGCCTAGAATCAATCCTAGCTACTAGAGTCCTCGGAATGAATCTATTTGGATGCTACATGCAAAAGAACGTGTCCGAGATTACGACAATAGAATGAATTCTTCCGGCACCTCTGCGATCTTACCGCTTCTAAAATCAATCCGCATGGATTGAATCCAGTGTGGTTCCGCGTCCATAACCGAACGAGCCCTTATGCAACTTTGTTCACTAGCAACTAGGTTCTAGTGTTGACCTTTGTGGTGCTTGTTGGACTTCCACGCTGTCTTAAAATGGCTATTACATCCTACCATTGCTGAAGTGCAGGAAGCATGTGTCTGATTCGAAGATTGAGGTGGGTCAAAATGGGTTTGGACCCGGTTTTAGATGTTTAGTTCCTGAACCGAGAGTTGAGCTCAACCCATGACAGGAATATTCCTTCTAGATGCATCATCCCGGCCCGCTTAAAATTGAAATTGTTTCAACCCACCTCTTTGAGCATGGCATGGGCTCTCCGAGCAGCATGTTTGCATGCCGGGATGACCTAGCAATCATCAATAACAACCTGGACGAGGTGGAGCGAGGGCGCTACACCGTGCGTGGCCTACACAATGGCGAGGCTTGCGCGAGCATTGTGTCGGGCCATGGGCGTAGTGTATGACCCTAGGCAACCAAAGTGAGTTTGGCGCGCTAGGCAGGTGGGTGGTGTGCCTACGGTGACATCAAGCTTGCTCGATGGAGGTAGAAGATAGGGATAGAGAGGCTGACACATAGGATCCCACGAGTTAGTACCAAATCCCAAATCTAATAATTCTCCATACTAAACACGAACTAGAAATGGATCAAACACATGTAATAGGTTCATCCCATACCAAAAATCTAGGTTGATCTCCTGTAGTCCTAGAACCAAACACATGTGAAGTTACTCGTTAATCAAGATTCGTTAAGAGATACTAATAATGTTGTTGATACATTTGTTGAAAAGGCAAGACGAGCAAGCATCCGCAATGCCATAGAACTTTTAGAGGATGATGAAGTTCAATTGAGGGAATCGTGAGACACCAATTTGTGGGGGGGTGGTTTCCCTTATAGGCTTTGGTGAGAGGATTTGTGGTTTCTATCGGCAAGTCCAAACGAGGGCCCGTTTCTACTTGGGCTAATTTGTGACAAAAACGTAGCGCGAGTCCCAAACCCTCCGTCCCGATCCAAATGAGATGGTACCGTTAAGCGCGGCGATAATGGACGACGTCATCATCGAGATCCCTCCTCCGGCTCCCTCCAGCGACACCACCCCGCGTGCCTCGCCCTCGCGCGCCTCCTTCGCCCGCAAGTCCTAGCGCCGCCTCCTCGCCGACCCCGCCTTCCTCCCTCCGGTACCGCGACATCCACGGATCGGCCCGCTCTTGGGCTTCCTCTACAACAACTTCTCGCGTCGGAGTCGGATCATCCGCCCCCCCTTCCTCCGCACCACACCACCGTCCCCGTTCCCCCAGGCGGCGCCGTCCGTCGCCACCCCGACCTACTGCCGAACCCTCGACCGCTTAATTAGATTGTTGAGAAATTTCAGGCTCACAAGTATCATTTCAAGTTAGAGTGGTAACATGCTTAATTAGTTATTTCATTCCTCATGTGTCAATTGTGATTTGGATATTTCATTAGATTGTTGAGAAACTTCGGCTCACGGTATCATTTCTAGTTAGAGTGGTAACATATATAGCAATGATAATTTTGATAAAGAAAAAAAGGACATGTGAAATTTTAATGATGCAGCCTCAAATGCATGAAGCCAACCACAACTTGTTAAGGGTGTTTTGTAAGACTGTCCAAAGAACATATGTGTAGGCGCTTACACATCTATATTGTGTTTTTTAGATCAAAGGCACCAGCCCAGCTTCTATTGAAACCTTTAAAGGGTAACTGATCTGCTGGGATTACCAAATATACATGCATAGTTCTCACAAAAGACACCAACAAATGGTGGACACAACACCCTAACTGGATAGAACTCCCCTACTCTTAGAACGAAAACTACAACAGGCACCCCTCGAATATATAAAAACAAATACTAAAGATGATTTCAAATTTTGTGTTTCTTCAGCTCCGCATAAAGCCGCCAGATCACCATTGTCCCATCGCTTTTTCCAGCTTCTCTTCTTTCCCTCTCGGTTTCCTTCTTCTCCAACGCCGCCAATGCTTCGCAGAGCTCAGACGCCCACCGTTTGGGGCGATTTGATCAGTGTTACAGAAAAATCAGCTCGTTCCCGGTCTTCCACGGAGACCACCCTACCGCTATAGTCCACCACATCATATTTCTAACTCCCTCCCCCTTTGAATTTCTTTTAACATATCCTGAAAAAGAGTTAATTGATGTTGGGATCTTAGACCAGTCCAAGCTGTCTCTGATCCAACACCAGGTTACCGTAGCTATACTGCCTCATCCCAATTTCTCTTCCTTAATTGCTGAACTGTCTGGATTCTATTATGCCAGGCCATCCATAAGAAGATCTGAACTTTTAGAAGAATTTTGGCCTCCCAGATTTCCATCATTAATGTGTCCTTAACCCCTGCAAATGTGATGAATCTGTATATGCTTCTTGTAGAAAACTTCCCTGAATGTTCCAGTTTCCAGCTGACTTTGTCATTTTCATCATTTAGATCCACCTCCCACAATTTTTCCATCATTTCATTCCACTCTTTGCACTTCAGAGCCCCCAAATTTCTTCTAAAACTTAGGTTCCACTGACAGCTTCCAGCATTTTGAACCGAGATGTCCTGATCGTGACAGATTTTGTAAAGTCTTGGGAAATAAGTTTGTAGAGGACATTCTCCCACCGATACACCATGCCAAAACCTTGTTTGTTCTCCACTCCCCACTATGTGTGCCTTTCCTCATACCATTCTTTCACCTCATGTAAACCCTGCCAGAATTGTGAACTGCCTGCTTTTTTGCTCTGATAGAAGCCCCCATTTTTTTAAGTATTTCCTTCTTAGAATATTCATACAAAGACTTTCTTCTCCACTTTCTAGTCTGAAAATCCATTTGCATAGTAATGCAGTATTCATAGCTCTTGTGTCAAAGCCTAAGCCCCCAAATTTTGTAGGCTTATCCAGGGCATCCCACTTAATCATATGAAATTTATTCTTGTTGCCAGTTCCTCCCCAAAAAAATTTACTCCTGCTAGAGTCAAATCTCTGATGTATTCCCTCATACAACCAGTAAAAACCCATGCTATACATGGGAATGTTTGTCAGGCTTGAATTTATCAAGATGGACTTTCCCCCATATGATAGATGACCACATTTCCAAGATTGAAGCCTTTTATCTATTTTATCAGCTGAATCCCAAGTATTACATGGGAAAAGCTCCCAATTTGCAATTGAAAGCATCTGCCACCTTCTGGCTCTCCTTTATAGTTAGTCCCACTGTGAAAACTTCACTTTTTTGGTAGTTTATTTTCGTTCCTAACATATCTTCATAGCAGAAAAGAAGGAATTTCAGATTAACCATATCCATCTCAGAGTGCTGCACAAACAAAACTGTGTCATCTCAGAGTGCTGCACAAACAAAACTGTGTCATCTTTATTACCCCTTTCTCACTTGCCACTAAAAGAATCTCAGATAATGCATCTGCCACCAGGTTAAAAAGCAATGGTGATAGCGGATCCCCCTGTCGTAGTCCTTTGTAACTCCTGAACTATTGTCCCAGTTCACCATTTAGGTTTACAGCCACTCTCCCCTTGAACTCAAGCTTCACCACCCATTCTATCCATCTTGGATCAAAGTTCTTTTTCTTCAAAGACTCATCTATATTGTGTTATCAAGGCCTTTGTGGCCAATCTAATTTACATATATATTGCAAGACTCCATCATGTAACCAAGAATCTTGTATATGTCATTTATAAGTGTGCTTTTACATATATTTCATTTTTTTGATATTTTTAATTTCCTTTTTTTCGCATCTTGCCGCCCGGGTTGCAAGTGCCAATGAGGATCCGAGTGATGACTGAAATAGCTCTAGCAGCTATTGGGGCCGGTGCATCTTTCGGACTTGGTGCTTGTGGTATTCTGTTGATGAATGTGTGATTGTTCTTTGTTATGAAGGAGTAGTTTGTTACATCTTAACGAAATAATTTTTCATGAATCCCGGATTACGTAACTCATGACTCGGTGACTTATTATGCATGTGTTTATCTGATAATCGTCTGTTAGCTAGCTAATGCTCAATCATGTTTAATCGCCTTTGCTTTGAACTTTAAAAAATATGTGTTTGCCTTTTTTTATTGTTGTTGTGCGGATGTCTTCTTTTTTATCGTAATAAGTAATGTGATGAGTTTTAAAGTGCAATATCTTTAAGATGATTTGCATGGTCTTCCCAAGTGGGAGTTTCATAATTTGAGATGATTTTCTAAGGTGCCGCATAAACCGAATAACTAGTAGCATCAAGTTGAAATCTTGGCTGCAAATTTGAACAAAAGATTTGAAAAGCAAAATGCTGAAGTGATATTAAAGATTGCTCGATCACTCTTTTGTATGCAATCAACCACATGTTTTTAAAAGACAGCCTTGCAGCCATAAACATTGCATGTCTCGGATATATGTCTGTGTATTACTGTCTTCATAAGTTTTCTTCGCACTCAATCTTTTAGGATCGTATAGTGCCGAACTCAAAACCGCTATTGGGCATGGATCCATTCATCCATCGATTTGAGCAACTGAGCTTGTTCTCACAAAGATCATCCGAGGTCATTCTTAAATTCCTTTGTTTCAAAATAATGTGATTGTTCTCGGTTGAGTGATATATTAGTAAAGAGTTCACCGTCCCCCGAATATCTATTATGTTTATTCTTAAAAATTGCCCAAAATTCTTGTTTATCCCCAAAATTCAATTATATAGGGTCCGCTTTTAAGCATTTATATAAGAGACTGTGTTGGATACTCAATTCTACCTCACTTCATTGTCACTGTTGGCACCATCTTCCTCGCGGCCATCATCATCGCTACGTGTGATGAACTTAAGGAACCGAGCCGGGTCAACTGACCAAGTTCTTTGCTTTTTATTTTTATAATGAAGTCCGAAAGCTTCATGGGGCGCATCAAATATCCCCATTTATTCTAAGGCCAGTCTCAATGGTGAGTTTCATTTCGTTGTTTCCAAGATTATCATGTCATATAAAATGAAATAAAACTTGATGAAACCCCCAACTCTCAATGGAGAGTTTCTGCCTCGTGGTTTCATAGGCATTTAATTTCATGACTCGTAGAGATAGTTGATATTCGTGCCGGAGAGTTTCACCAAGATGAAACTTTCTCCTTCTCTCTCCTCGAGTTTCATGCAAAAAGTGGACTTACCTGGCGTGGCGCGCCCTATTTAATGTGCATGAAACGCCTATGAAAAACCCCCATTGTGACCGGGGCCTAAGAGAAGAGTAGAGAGCTAACGGTTTTGTCCATTGTTATTATGGTGATTTCAAGGTAAGGTGACGCTTCAAGGAAATGGGCACGACATCAATGTCTCGAGCAACGCTCATTGCTTCCAAAAATCTTTTGCAAGGGTTTTGGAATTGTTTTCTGAGGCGAGTAATGCCTCGATTAACCGAGATGGTCGCTTTTGTTAATTGAGGCAACCACTTTTTATTAACCAAGGCGGTAATCGCGGCGGTTAAAAAAGAAACCGCCTCACAAAATTGATTAACAAAGGCGCTTATTATTAAATAGTCGCCCTTCACAAATGGGCTTATTAACCGAGGTGGGCCTTATAAGTAACCCGCCACGATTAATAGTGGTCGAAAGCAAAAAGTCTAAAACTCGCTGATATAAACCACCGAGCATATATGGCAACCTAGGGTAACATCTCACACACTCACTTCTCTCACACTCCCTCAGCCGCCGTTCCCTCTCTCACTTCTTCCAACGCTCCATCACCTCGGCTTGCGGCTTCACCCACGCCTCACCTCCTCCTGGCGCCCCTTCCCGTGGCAGTGCTCCCTCACCTCTCGTTAGACGACGCACCTTCGCACGGCGCCCCCGCCGGCGCTCCCGTGACTCCAACCCGCCGCCGCCTCCTCCACCCGCACGAGGTACGCCTCTCTTAGATCCAGAGTTGTCCCTTCCTCACAAATTGACGGTGAGGCGGATCCGGCAGAGGCGATCTAGCAAAGGCGATCCAACCTCCTTCTCCCCTCCCTTAATGACGACAACCATGGACGGGGAGCATATCCGGTGCTCCTCTTCCTCTCTTCACGCTCCTCCGCAATGGCTTCCCTTCACCACCTCTAGATCCGGCGCGGCGTGGTCGGATCTCGTGTGACAAAGCCGCCTTCTCTCCCTCCCCTCTCTTCGTTCGTTCCTCCTCCTTCTCTTTCGAGCACGTCATCGACAACTTCCTCCTTATGCCACGTCCCATGCCCCACTGCCTCCCTGTGCGGGACCATGGTAGATGGTGCGACAGTGGCGATGACGACAGATCTAGCTATGGCGGCGGTGGATCTGCAGGATTTGGCGGCGGCTCTAGGTAGGCCTCCTCTCTACTCATGGATTAGGCTAGGTATCAGGGAGCTCTCCCATTTCTCCCTATCTCCGGGATATAGAAGGGCCAAAGGGGGAGGTAGGCTAGCTAGGCGGTTAGGATAGTCGATGGGGAAGTTAAGAGGTGTGGGGAGCGGTAGGGGCCTGCTAGGCCTGGTCATAGAGGGGGAGGCTCTCTAGAGCCGGAGAAGATGGCGGGAGTGGCGAGGGGAAGAGGGTGGTTGTCATGGGCATTAGGGTTTGCTAGAGCCCTCACACATGTCGCGAGGTGATGGCCGGCGGCGAGGGAGGGGGCGCCCGACGAACCCGAGCGCCCACAACAAGCCATTAGCCGGCACGGACAGTGAGGGGCGAGTTGGGGGAATAAATGATATAGTCGGTTTTGTTTGGCCAACCAAAATTATTTGATTCTCAAATTGGAGTTAGTATGAGGAAAATGCATTTCTTGCATGTGCAAAATTACAAGTATCTTATAGTTTCCTTACAATTAAATGTATGCCAAAACCGCTGACATGTGATTTATGATGATGACAGACGCTAGCTGCTAGCACCCAGACTCGCGCTGACGCCTGGTCCTCACCCAGAGAAATTTACTCAATTAGCAGCAGAGGAGAGGGCAAGAGGTAGAGCTAGAGAAGAATCCCCCCAACCCATCCGCAATCCTCCACATCCTCAATCTAGCAAAGAGCGAACAAGATGGCGCGGTCTCCACCGTTGGCGCTTGTGAATGATGTCGTAAGTGAGATCCTCCTACGCCTCCCACCTGACGACCTAGCGTGCCTTGTCCGTGCCACCCTCGTCTGCAAGCCCTGGTGCCACCTCTTCTCCGACGGCGCGTTTCGCCGCCAGTACCGCACGTTTCACCGGACGCCGCCTGTGCTAGGCTTCTTCCAAGACAAGTACTTCAAGGGCACCTGGGTTCCGCACTATGTTCCCACTATACAGGTGTCGCCAGTTCCACGGTCAATAATCGCTATAGTCAAGCGCACCCACCACATCCCACCGCATCGTTGATTGCCGCCACGGTCGCAGGCTTTGTCCAATCTGAGCACCGGCGATCACTGACGTTCACCGTTTGGGATCCTATCACCGCATTCGAAGTGCATCTCCGCGCCTGAGCACCCGTACACTAACAACATTGACTTCATGGTCTGCGTCAGCTTTGTGGCGTGGGACGGCCGCAAACCACCACAGTTGTAGGCGTGGGGCTCCTCGTGCTTATGGTGGGTGTATATTATGTCAATGATGGAGATCCTGATGGCGGTCATGTCGCTTGGGCTAGACTCTACTCATCAACGACTGGCATGTGGAGTGCATTGACCTCAGTTGCTCTGGAATCCTTTTCCTTCATCGATGTTGTGCTGCCTAGTCCGCTCGTCAGAGACGCAATCTACTTCATCCTCGAAGACGGTGAAAGGATCCTCAAGTACGCCTTGGTCGAGGATGTCCTATCGGTGATGAGCGTGCCGCCCCCGTGATTATCCAAACATGATCTTCGTGAGAGGCACGAATGGTGGTGAGCTTGGAGCCGCTACCGTGGAGGGCTACAAACTTACACCTGTGGTCATGGCGAGTGATTGACCCCGTCTCGTGGGATTGTGGTATGGGAGAGGTACAAATAAGATCGAGCTTGATGTCATGATCCCAATCTCGATTGGTGACCCCTCGACCGTGTTTTGATTTGGTTGGCTTTGCACAAGGTGCTTTGGCTTAATTTTCATCTCGTGCAAATGATGACATCTTCACTATTGAACTCAAGTCCGGCAAGATCGTTAAGATGGGCAAGAGAACAAGTGATGACCCATCTTTCCTTTCATGAGCTTCTACATACCTGTAAAGTTTTATTTCGCATATTTATATTACTCAATATTTATGCATCAAGGTAAAATTACAGCCTTAGGGATATTATTCTCGGGTAACTCTGTGAGTTGCCAACATCTATTCGATCAAGGCAAAATTATAGCGCCTCAGGATATTGTTCTAGTGAGTGGCACGATAATATGGATGATGGTAACTTTAGTAAAGAAAAATGAAATCTCAAGTTGTTGCTACTAACTTCTTAAGTGGTTTACTTAGAAAAGAATTAACATATATGTAGCCACTTAAAGATCTATATTGTGCTAAGCCCTTAATTTGTGGCCAATCTAAATTCACATGTTCCAAACCTCATCCCGCAACTAGCAATATTTCATATCAATGTGAGATATTTTTGCTATGTCATTTATATTATGTTTTTTCTTTTTTCGGATCTTGTTAAGATCGCTAGATTGCAAGGGCCAACGAGGACTAGTTGATCAATGAAATAAATTGATCAAGCTACCGTGGGGAACTTGCGAGTTGATGCTTGAGATGTTCTCAGACGCTTCTCGCTTAGGAAAGAATATCATATTATGCTTTTAGTATGTTTCATATTCACAAATTTCCATGAGTCCATAATTACGAACCAAGAAGATCCATGATTCTGGTTTACTTATATGCATGTGTGATACTTAATGCCCAAATCATGATCAGTGGCCCGCTTGGAATTTCAAACCGATGTGTCATCAAGCTTTCTTTTGTTTTCAACAAAGAATCAAGTGTGAGTTTTTTTTATTGTTTCATATTGAACATGTTTTGTATGGTCCTGACCACGATCTGTGGCATTACATACAAAAAGATGATTACTCAAGGTTCCGTTCCATTTTCATTATTGCATCCGAAACTGAATAGTAGCGGTGTGTTTCAGCTTTTTATGTATGCGATTTTTGCTAAAGTGCTTGCATAAACCCTTTTTCTTTGAAAAGTATATTGAAATCTTGGGCTTTTTTTTGACAATAAAATCTTGGGGTTAAAATTTTGATACAAGAAGGAAAGCAAACAATAAAAGGAACAGAGAGAATCCAAAGCACACATTTAAAAGGCAACCTTGTAGCCATGAAAACCTATATCATATATATGTCTTTTTTTAAACTTGTGATCACAAGTTTTTAGAATTTAAAAATATTTTAGATTATGCTAGTGCCAAATTGTCGCTGCTAGTTATGATGCACTCATCCACCTATCTGCAAATGCTTGAACTTGCTCTTGAAGTGTTCTCTTTCAAAGATTGTGATTGTCCGAGTTGGGTGTAATGTCATTAAAGGCAAATCATGGGTATGTTGTATGTTTGTTTTGACAAATTTCTCTAGAATTCATGTCTAGCACCAACATTAATTATTGATATCTTCCGGCCTCCCTAGCACGCCGCGGATGCCAAGTCTTGGTTAGAGTTCCACTACGAGGTGATTATGGGGTTGCCTTGACACTTTCGGCCGTCGGTGGCGCCACCGCCCAAACCTGGCGTGCTTTTGTGGCCAACAACCCGATGCACGGCGGCCAGCCGGTTGGCCAGTGGGGGAAATAGTGACGAAAACATCTACCTCGTATGATGCTATGTTGATGTGGACAAGGATATCAATCATAAGGCCAAAAGGATGAAGGATTGTTGCTATGTTTTCGTGGTTTGCTGACATTATTATGTGTGGTTTAAGCCCTCGTATGCTGCATCATCAGAAAGATATTGAAGTCTAGTTTCCAACGCAACAAACGGTGCATCTTTTGGACTTCCGAGCTAAGAGTTATGTCTCTTTTAGTGGAGGCTACACATGCTGTTGGTGGCTGCGCGAGAATTGAAGAGATTGCTTGAGCTTCCACTTCCGCCTTGGCCAAAAGTAAAGAGGACCTTTGGAATGGTGTTCAGCACTCGATTAAATGTAAACTTTTCACATACTTGTCCTCATTGTATAAATACCCATGTAATCCTTCAATGTAAGAGAGTCTTTGAATTGAAATTACAGCCACCTTATGTGTGCGTTCTTCTCCCATGGAGAGAATATTTGGAAACCTTTGGTGAGGCATGAGTGCTTTGCTATCTTCGTTCTTTCGATTCCTCGAGGGAGTTGTAGAACACCGAACTTCGGTTCACCCCCGCGTTTCGTGCCTTCACGCCTATAAGGCGTGATTGCGTAATGGTTTCGCTTCCCGCATGGAAGGGTTGATGTCTCGGCAGCCGTCAGCGGGTGCAAGATCTCGCGGTGCGCTACCTCTCCATCAGGTCATGCAAAATGATATTTATCAAGTTATCTTAAGTTCCACATGAAGATTGGGCCATAAAAAGTTGCAGCCACGTATTTCATATATGTGTGCTCATCATATGTATACTTGGAATTAATCTTTTAACTATTTTTAGGGGAAAATCCTAAAATTTAATCGCTACCTCATCGAAAAACTTCCACATTGCGTGTACTAATTTCACCACCCAAACCACGGACTCCCCCTTCTGTCGGGCAAAATTTTCCCAGCTTCACGACCCGGTAGAGAGCAAAGAAGATGGTGGCGCATCCGCCGTCGGCGTTGATGGACTACCTCGTTATCCACATCGAGCCCGCTCGGCTGATTTTGGCTGATTGAAAAGTATTCTGTAAGAGAGAATAAGTTGAAACAAGATAAGCCAAGCTAAGCCAAATAGGCTCATCCTCGCCATCCTCTTCGGCCTCACACCGTATGACACCGCGTGTGACGTGTCTCGCCCGCGCCTCCCTCGGTCTCCAAGGCCTTGCACCTCCCTCCGACCACCACACCGGTGGGTCTTGACGCCCCTTGAGGTTGCACACAATCTTCACAAAGAAATGGTGAACCGCAGCGGCGTGGGACCGCCAAAAACGATCTAGAGACCGATGAGGCCGATGTAGAGCTCCTGTTTTCGGGCCGAACGGCCTCATAATGCCCTCCGGAAAGATCCGCTCGAGGACGACGTGAGGGATCTCCTAGGACCAACAAGGTCGCCCTACCGTGTGTTTGGTTGGAGAGTGGGTTGAGCTCGGGTTGGAGCGACCCGGCCCCCGTGGATGTTTGGATGCAAAATGAGAGGGGTCGGGTTGGCTCTGTGTGGAATATTCCACCCACATGCGGGTTGGCTCCATCCTCCAAAATCGGCGAACGGAGCCAACCCACCCTCGGGTTCCGCCACGCCGTTTAGATCCGCCGCTCTCCGTCTCCTCGCAGCGCGGCTACCTCGCACGCGGTCTTCGAGGACGAATACCGGAGACCAACCCGGATGAATACGTTGGCCGTCGCCATGCCCCCGTGCTCCCACGATGAATCCGCCTCGTCATTTGTTATGCTCCCTCGCTCCCGCGACGACGCCTTGCCCCGTGCTCCGTCCTACCGTGCTCCCGAGACGACCAGAATGTAACCTCCTAATTATTGGGCCCATCAGCACTCCGAAAGCACACACTCCACCTCCCTACCCCTTCCCCTAATGACGGTTTGACCGGTGGGGTGGGTACATGCTACTCCCGCCATCTCTCCACTCCCGGTCTTGGCGGTTGTCCGTTTCCCGATTTGGCACACCCCGAGATCGCCACGGCATGTGGCGATTAGTTTTGTCGACCTGGGGTGACTGCTATCGACGCCCATTGACCCAAACGGCCTCGGCGCAACTTGCGTTCAAAAAGTCCCGAACTTAACAATCCAAAAACAACGGACGGTCCTTAAACGACCAACACGGGACAAGCACAGCCTAGGTATCCCGCCGGCTTTCAACCTACGCCCCGTCCGATCTCAAATTCATCACTACGTCTCTTTCTTTTTTCCGAAAACAAGTACCATCTTCTCAAATAAAACATTTTGATGAAAAAAGCTTAACTAATTAAGCGGGGCTAAGCATCACTAAGCATTTTCAAAATGAAACAAAGGTTATCAAGGATGGTATTGAAATAAACAAGGATGGGAATGCAAAGAATTAGGTTATCACTCAACTTCTAATTACTTAATGTAACATAGCATAGACATAAGTGATATAAAACTTTTAAAACATCAAGGAAGGGTTTAATGTAACCGGGGCTTGCCTTCGTTGACTTTAAAAAGTTTGTTCTTCAAAAACCCAATAAAATCCGAACCCTCCCTCAACCGGATATGGAATCTCCTCAAGAATCGCTCGAGACTTGATACCCTCAAACTCGTTCACTACACGAAATAATGTATGCTTCAATATGATGCCACATATATATATGATGCTTGCAAGTGCATGAAAAGATAAACACACAGAAAGTAACTTTATTTCACGATAAAGTTGCAAACCCAACAAAACCAACTTGTTGAACTACTCAAGATATCATCACCATTGCCTAAGGAGTTCTCAAGGACCACTTATTATGATATAATCTAAGATTCATAAAACAACCCCCGAAGTCACACAAAACCGAAAATATTTGACACTAAACAATTTATAAACTACATAAAATAATAGGGTTTAAGATAGAAAATAATTTAAACTTTTCAAAACGACTCCAAACTTTTTATACAAGTAGAACACATCATAAAAACAGTACCAAATAAATTTTCATGAATTTTGGATAAATATTTTATTTTCTAAAAATCATGGAAGATGCATTTTTCAATTAGAATTTGTATTTTTAAAACATGCAAGAACTACTCAAAATCTAAGTTTCAAATTTTTCATGGGTAGATATACTCATAGGAAGGTTCTATAAAAATTTTCAGAATTTTTTAAAGCTATTTTCAAATTTCTATGAATTTTCAAAGAATCAAGACTATTCAAACAAATACTAATTGATAAAACATTTCTTAAAAAGAAAAAGGGCCATCGGCCTAATCGACCCAACACTATACGCCGCCCGGTCCAACAAAGATAGGCCGGCCCGTAGGAATAGTAAATGACCGCCCAAAACAAGAATAAAGCCTACCATCAAAATAAAGAATGTGCCTTACCCACCGCCTCCGACTAAGCTTTTGGCTTGGCGACTTTTGCGTAAAAAAGACCCCCAAACTTTAATGTAATTACAAAAGGTACAAAGCACTATTTATATGAGTCACAAGGTTTCTCACCTAACCCCCTCATCTTCTTCCTATTCCTCAACCCAAGTCCAAGGGCGGCGCTTGAGCGTAGGAGCGACGACGGGCGTGGGTTCTGGCTTTGCCGCTCCCGACGGATGGTCACCGAGGCGGCAAGGAAGAGCAAAGATGGGCACCAAAGAAGCATGGGCGCACAAAAACCCCTCACTTAGTTGAACCCGAACGGTCCTAAGGGGACACGCTGCGCTGCGGCGGGTGACGCGACAGGGCGGCGCCACGGGCAACGCTGCTCCGGCGGCCCAAGGCGGTAAACGCGACACGGTCGAGCCTACCATGATCACGGCATGAGGACGAGCTCAACGCACAAGATAAAAACAACGAGAGGCTCACCGCGGACGGCCAATCGACGACGGCGGATCACGGCGCTTTCGCCGGCCGCAGAAAAAGAAAACGGCGGACGCCGATCCGACCAAGAGACAAGATGCGAGTGGGTATAATAGAAGCGCAAGGAGGTTGCGAAGCATGGATGCATGCTCAATTTGGCCCAAGGCAAGGTGGTGGCGAAATCACGACGACGGGGCGACGCCTGCCCTTAGCCGGCCGCCGCATCGTGGAAGGAAGAAGAGAGAGAGCGAGCAACCGAGAGAGAGGGAAAAAGAGGGGCGGCCAGAGCTGCTCGACGTGTCCAGATGGCCAACCACGCCGCCAGCACGCCAAGGCACGAGGCGCCACCACGACGCCGGCGACAAGCAGCCGGGCAAGGACGGCACCCATGCCGCAGCACCGTAGCACTTTTCCCAAACTTGCCGAATTTTGTCAAATTCTCCCAAAAATTGAACTGAACTCTCGAAAAACTCCAAAAGTGACTTAGGCTAATTTTTCAAGATCTACAATTTTCACAATTGGAAGATTTTCAAATTCGGCTTCTAAATAGGACTTTTTGAAATACAGTTCAAAATTTTTGAAATTTGAATTCAAAATTACTTTTAAAATCATGTAACAACTTGAAAAACTTTGTACATGACTTTTGTTCATCTCAACAAGATCTACAAACTAGCTTTTGAAAGTTTTTGCAAATTTTGCTTATATTTTGAAATATAGTTTTTAAATCAAAAGGGGACAAAACCCTAATTTTGGTATTTTAAAAATTACTCTAAATTTTTGAACTAAACTTTGAAAACTCAAAATACCAACTTTGTTCAACTTTGAAAAACTCTACAAAACTGCTTTAATAACCATACCCAAATTCTTTATAAATTTTGAATAAAAGAAAAGGGGGTAAAAGAAAGAAAGGAAGTTTAGGGTTTTCTGAGTTCAATTCAAATCAATTTGATTCAAATTTCAGAATCCCAATCTATACTATCCAACCATCATCCAACATCACACTTAGGATCAAAAACATAAAATAAACTTAATTTTATCCAAACCACGACTTAATCGTAAGTAACACTGGGGTGTTACGGCCTTTCCCCTAATGAATCTCGTCCCCGAGATCTCGTAACGAGAATGAAAAGGGAAGAAGACGATTAACATACATAGATCTAAAAGTACACTCGAGAGAGAATACATGACTTTGAAAACTAAACCACTCGATCTAGAACAACACAACTAAGAGCAGGGACGAACAACTAAGCGCCTAATCAAAACAAAATTTCCCGATAAGCGAGGGCAATGAAGGAACAACAGATAATGATTATCCGTAACATGGCAAAGACCAACAGATCCGTAAAACAGGACGTGAACACTGATCATTGCAAGCGCCAAGATGAAAAAGCATCCCGAGAACAAAAACTTCAACGAACGCCATATCGGGTAGTTCTATGTCCATCCGCTCCTTCCTTCCGCTTGGTGGCTTTCCAATCTTCCTCACGACGAGATCCGGTGGAGAGAAACAACTCACGAGCTCAACTCGATCCGAGATGGGAAGGGAAAGGGGCGGTAGAAGATTTTATAGCTTGGTGGGGCGTAGATGTGGCACAACACGCCTGAAAAGTAGGCCGAGTGGAGGAGCATCACCGGCGTGCCGACAAGATTGGCCATGGCACGCTTTCACAACGCGAACCAAGGTGGGGGAGAGGAAGAGGATGAGAGAAGTGGATTCGCCAAGCAAGGAGGCGTGCGAGAAGCCGCTCTAAAAGGCGAGAAGGAGGGGGTCCCAGTACGGGACGAGAGCGAGCCGAGAGCCGACATGAGTGCAGGATAAAGGAGGGGCGCGACGCCGCGCGAAGACGGCGAGTGCGACACAACGCCGCAGCCACGCACGAGACGCGCACAAAGGAGACCGCAAATACGACGCAAACGGAAGAGGGAGAGGATGCTCACGGCGCTCGTCAAGACACGCGGCGGCAACAAGATGCCACAATGATCCCGACCTTCAGAAATGGTTAAACAGAGTCTCTTATCTACCACTTCTTGTAGTCCGTTAATGTTGATGTCGTTGACTTGCTCTTCAAGGGTCACCTTTTCTTGTAACTTCCGTATGAACTCACAAAACAACCGATCCGATATACGAGTCCCCTGATAGAGTATAGATAAAGAGCCAAGGAATTTCACGGGCAGAAGGGAATGCTTTAACGTAGTTTTGTAATGGATTATGATTAGAAATTAATCATAATACCACGGCCAAAACCACAACCAAAGGAAATTCCAAGGTGTGTGTAGTCAATATGAAGGTGATTTCAAGATCAAAGCCAAGGAGGTTTTTAAAGATCAAAGAGAAATTGGGTGGCATCAGGCTCCTCTCTTTGAAGAAACATCTAAGAGGTCCAACAGAGACTTGGCCAGTTCCACACGGCATAACATAAGCCGTGGCAAAGATTTACGCGATAACATCCTAGTTGAACTAGGGTTCAACCAAAAGCACACACAAAGCTTAATAAAGGAAACACAAACAACAACCAACATTAACATCATTTTAGATAACATGGGAAACATCATAAATGCATTACACTAATGCTATAAACAACATATGCAATGCAATGATGCTTACTAATGATGCAACAAGATAATCATGAATGACTGGATATGAAGATCTTTCCCCTTAAAAAGAAATCTAATTTCTGAAATTTCAAGGTGACAAACCCGTGGGGCAAATAACGGGCAAGAAAATATGGCAAGCATATGGACTTGCAAGAAGTTTTTGAAACAAAATAAATTGATATCTTAATTGCAAACGGAATCAAGAGATGGTTGCAATCAAGATGGTTTTCGAAATTTCAAAGAATTAAGGATATGAATCTCGTTTTTTACAAGGAAGGAGAAAGTACATTAATTGTGGACTATAGTGAATCATGACCATAGACCCCGACATAAGCGAGCCTCCGGCAAGAATTTTTATGGTCGCGATCCATAGGAGACCCTGTGTTTTCGACGCTTTTTCACTCTGGCCACGGATCATAGTTCCACTATAGGACACAACTATTGTAACTCTCAACCAACACATGTTGACTATCAATAGGAAGGATTGACATGTGTCGAGGCTGAAAAGAATCGAAACTCGACACATGCATGAATTTAGAAATCATGGAATAATCTTATGCTTTTGCATAGAGTTAACATGGCAAGGTACAAGCTCCCAAAGATTAGAACTTATGAAACAAAGATTATCAATTGGAAGTCTTTTAACAAAAGCCCGGTGCAGGACAAAATTAAGGACAAACAACTATATAAAGAAGAATAGTTGTCTCGAATGAAAGGAGGAAATCTCAACATTATCAAGGATGATAGGA
Organism: Hyparrhenia diplandra; assembly: GCA_015847255.1. Lineage (NCBI taxonomy): Eukaryota > Viridiplantae > Streptophyta > Magnoliopsida > Poales > Poaceae > Hyparrhenia > Hyparrhenia diplandra. The sequence continues at coordinate 30,396 of JADLZK010001377.1, read as the reverse complement.
TGCATGCTCGCCCTATACGTTTTCATGACGTTAGCACTCTACCTTCATCATGTTAGCAGGATATAGGGCTTTACTTTATATACTATCTTCACGCACCAAACGAAATGTTGAGAAGCACTTAGCAAAAACATTGCTCTGGTGAAGTTAACTCCCCAAAGATGTTGTTCTTCAAAGATGACATGAAGCTTCTTGAAATCTTTTACTTGACTCGTCGGAAAAATCTTCATGAAAGCTTCCAAAGAAGCATAAGGAAAGAAAGAAGATCATTTTTAAGTTGTTACTTTCAAAAACTTTTAGATTACAACATCATTTTGAAGTTTTTAAAAGTAATATTGTAGGGTCCTAAGTATGAGCTCACGATACCATTCTCAGAATAGCGAACCTCCTAATTCATCGGGCCCATCGCCACCCGAGAGCACAAGTACTCCACCTCTCCCTACCCCGGCCCTAATGACACGCTTTGACCAAAGAGGGGTGGGTACATGCTACTCCCGCCATCTCCACCCCAAAGGCGTCTTGTCCGTTCCCCGATTTGGCACACCCCCGAGATCAGGCTTACCGGAGCATGTGGCCAGTTAGTTTGCCTTGCCCGACCTGGGTGATCACAATGACGTGCCATTGACCCAAACGGCCTCAAAGCGCAACTTATGCTCAAAAAGTCCCGAACTTAACAATCCAAACAACGGACGGTCCTTAAACGACCAACACGGACAAGCACGCCTAGGTATCCCGCCGGCTTTCAACCTACGTCCCCGTCCGATCTCAAATTCATCACTACGCTCTCTTTCTTTTTCCCAAAAACAGTACCATCTTCTCAAATAAAAACATTTTGATGAAAAAGCTTAACTAATTAAGCAGGGGCTAAGCATCACTAAAGCATTTTCGAAATGAAACAAAGTTATCAAGGATGGTATTGAAATAAACAAGGATGGAATGCAAAGCAATTAGGTTATCACTCAACTTCTAATTACTTAATGTAACATAGCATAGACATAAGTGATATAAAAACTTTTAAAACATCAAGGAAGGGTTTAATGTAACCGGGGCTTGCCTTCGTTGATTGAAAAAGTTTGTTCTTCGAAAAAACCCAATAAAATCCGAACCCCTCCTCAACTGATATGGAATCTCCTCAATGAATCGCTCGGACTTGATACCCTCAAACTCGTTCACTACACGAAATAATGTATGCTTCAATATGATGCCACATATATATATGATGCTTGCAAGTGCATGAAAAGATAAACACAGAAAAGTAACTTTATTTCACGATAAAGTTGCAACCCAACAAAACCAACTTGTTGAACTACTCAAGATATCATCACCATTGCCTAAGGAGTTCTCAAGGACCACTTATTATGATATAATCTAAGATTCATAAAACAACCCCCGAAGTCACACAAAAAAACCAAAATATTTGACACTAAACAATTTATAAACTACATAAAATAATAGGGTTTAAGATAGAAAATAATTTAAACTTTTCAAAAAACGACTCCAAACTTTTTATACAAGTAGAACACATCATAAAACAGTACCAAATAAATTTTCATGAATTTTGATAAATATTTTATTTTCTAAAAATCATGGAAGATGCATTTTTCAATTAGAATTTGTATTTTTAAACATGCAAGAACTACTCAAAAATCTAAGTTTCAAATTTTTCATGGGTAGATATACTCATAGGAAGGTTCTATAAAAATTTTCAGAATTTTTAAAGCTATTTTCAAATTTCTATGAATTTTCAAAGAATCAGCACTATTCAAACAAATACTAATTGATAAAACATTTCTTAAAAGAAAAAGGGCCATCGGGCCTAATCGACCCAACACTATACGCCGCCTGGTCCAACAGTGATAGGCCGCCCCGGAGGAATAGTAACAGACCGCCCAAAAACAAGAATGTGCCTACCCATCAAAACAAGAATGAATGTGCCCACCGCCCCGACGACTAAGCTTTGGCTTGGCGACTTTGCGTAAAAAGACCCCCCAAACTTTAATGTAATTACAAAAAGGTACAAAAGCACTATTTATATGAGTCACAAGGTTTCTCACCTAACCCCTCATCTTCTTCCTATTCTGAACCCGAAGTCCAAGGGCGGCGCGGAGCGTAGGAGCGACGACGGCGTATGCTCGGCTTTGGCTGCTCCCGACGGATGGTCACCGGAGGCGGCAAGGAAGAGCAGCATGGGCACCAGCCAAGCATGGGCGCACAAAAACCCTCACTTAGTTGAACCCGAACGGTCCTAAGGGGACACGGCCAGGCTGCGGCGGCGACGCGACAGTGGCGGCGCCATCGGGCAACGCGCTGTTCGTTACTGCGGCCCCGCGTGGCAAACGCGACACGGTCGAGCCTACCATGATCACGGCATGAGGACGAGCTCAACGCACAAAAGATAAAACAACGAGGCTCACCGTGACGGCCAATCGACGGCGGATCACGGCGCGCGTTTTCGGCGTCAGAAAAAGAACGGCGGGACGCCGACCACCAAGAGACAAGATGCGAGTGGGTATAATAGAAGCGCAAGTGAGGTTGCGAGCATGGATGCATGCTCAATTTGGCCCAAGGCAAGGTGGTGGGCGAAATCACGACGACGGCGGCGGTGCCCTAGTCAGTCGTCGTCGGGCATCGTGGAAGGAAGAAGAGAGAGAGCGAGCAACCGAGAGAGAGGGAAAAGGGGCGGCCAGCCGCCCTCGACGTGTCCAGATGGCCAACCACGCGGCCAGGCACGCCAAGGCACGAGGCGGCCACGGCGACGCCCGGCGGCAGTCCGCGACAGGGCGGCACCCATGCCGAGCAATCAGTAGCACTTTTCCCAAACTTGCTGAATTTTGTCAAATTCTCCCAAAATTGAACTGAACTCGAAAAACTCCAAAAAAGTGACTTAGGCTAATTTTTCAAGATCTACAATTTTCACAATTGGAAGATTTTCAAATTCGGCTTCTAAATAGGACTTTTGAAATACAGTTCAAAATTTTGAAATTTGAATTCAAAATTACTTTTAAAATCATGTAACAACTTGAAAAACTTTGTACATGACTTTTTGTTCATCTCAACAAGATCTACAAACTAGCTTTTGAAAGTTTTTGCAAATTTTGCTTATATTTTTGAAATATAGTTTTTAAATCAAAAGGACAAAAACCCTAATTTTGGTATTTTAAAAATTACTCTAAATTTTTGAACTAAACTTTGAAAACTCAAAATACCAACTTTGTTCAACTTTGAAAACTCTACAAAACTGCTTTAATAACCATACCCAAATTCTTTATAAATTTTGAATAAAAAGAAAAGGGGGTAAAAGAAAGAAAGGAAGTTTAGGGTTTTCGGAGTTCAATTCAAATCAAATTTGATTCAAATTTCAGAATCCCAATCTATACTATCCAACCATCATCCAACATCACACTTAGGATCAAAAACATAAAATAAACTTAATTTTATCCAAACCACGACTTAATCGGTAAGTAACACCTGGGTGTTACGTAATCCGGGCCGGCAATGGTCCACCACCCCGAAGCGAACAGGCCCCCGCCTTTGCACCATTGAGCAAAAAGCCACCGCCGCCACCGCCGCCCACGGAGCAAGGCCACCACCGCCCATCCCCCGCCTTGAAAGAATCGTGAGTCGCCCATCTTCTCGTATGAAGGAAGACGAAGGGGGTGAAAATTCAATTTTATTTCTCTTACAGGGGTTCCTAATGCAAAAGTGCTAGAGATGTTTTTACGGATCTAGGCTTGATTGATTTCTATAAAGTCCAGGGTTCCCGACGAAAAGTGCAACCCAATAACGCTGTTAGTTTGTCATCCATCCCATATTCCTAATTTCTCCAACCAAACATGAGATGGGTTGACTCCGTCCCCAAAATCAAAGCTACAACCAAACAGTGAGATGGGTTCAACCCAACCCCCAAAACTGAGTTGGATCCAACCCAACCCACCCAACCCTCAACCAAACACACGGTAAGATGCCGACGAAATTCCTGGAGAACGCCACCAAATAGCAAGGTAGAGGGTTGGAGAAGAGAGAATTAGGGTAAAGGAGTTTGTAGATTGATCTTTGATCGTTTGGATGTAAATGTGATCAATCGGCCATGAGTCTCATTATATAGAGGGGAGGGTCTTATCCCCTTAGGAAACCAAATAGATGTGTTTCCAAACATCAAAACCTTCCAAAAAACGATTAGAAAATTGATCGGTTCGAGTCCCGAACCGGAATTGTCGGACGCGGAAGGCCAGCATCCGGCACCCCCGGACGTGGTCCGTAGACGCCGCAGTCGGGCACCGCACGCCGTCAGTCGATGCGCGCTGGACAAGCGTCCAATGCATGTCGGACGCAGTCCAGTAAGGACTGCAGCCCGGGGCATCTCTGGACGCTCGTGACCGTACCGCCAGACGCGCATAAGCCAGCGTCCAATGAGTAGTCCACCTCTTCGAACAATGTCGTTGGACCGTCTCGCCGTTCTTGCACCGGGCGTGCCTCGACCAACCTCAAAGATCCGGTGCGTGCTTCCCCGCCAGAGATGAGTTGTCCCACTTCGCCTCTTGTCTTGGCCACGTTTATGGCCAGTTTGACACGTCCAAATGTCTTAAAATTATATCCGGATATTTTTGGGTGTCAACAAATCCTTTACCTCCTTAGACATAAAAGACGCCCCTTGATCTGTGGTTAATATTTGAGGAATGTTGAATCTATGAATAATATGATCGGTGATGAACTCAATTACCTCTCTATATGTCATATTCTTCTTTTTTTTTTTGCGACAAGAGGGATTCATTCATTCATTGTAAGTGTCGGGATTACAAATGCGTCGGTTAGGAGTGATGAAACACATGCCGAGGCTAGATGCCACCCCGACCCATGTCTCCCTCAAAACTTGTTCAAGATGAGTATGAGCTACCTTATTACATTTTCTACTAATGAAAGAAAACTTGAAATCTACAAAAAAAGCAAGCTCAATTCCCAAATGTCCCTCGTGAGCCATCACACTCTATCGTTGATCATCTCCCCTTTGCTAGAGTTTCAATAGCTCCCGGCAATATGTGTCATATTCTTCAAAGGAGCCACTTTCGACCATTTAGCTAGTGAAGTAGTCGGTAGCAACCAAGACGAACTTATGTCCCTTTGAAGATGGGGATAAATTTAGCCAATGAAGTCTAGCCCCCGAAAAGTGAATCTAGCCCTTTAGTGAGTTTTTGGTGAATTGAATGACAACATAATTAAAAGGTCTAATAAGTTTGCTAAGTGTTGAACAGAAATTAAGTCTATTGCATATACTTGTGGATTGTATATTAACAAGTATATCCAAGGTTCAACAAGTAAGCAAACTTGATGGTATTCCACATTGTGTTAAAATGAAAGCCAAAGTTGTGTATTGTTGTATTGGAAGATTATGGAAACAATCTAATTCAAGCAAAAGGCAACAATGCAAATGGAATTAATGAAATGGCTTATATGTTGTGGGATATCATAGCATCATGTGAAAGCAAGCATGTTTGGCAAATGACAAATGAGACATGAGTTGATGATTTTGGAATGGTCTCTATAATGGCTTGCTTTCCATGAATAGAAGATTGAAGTAAGTGCTGGAGTGTCAAGCCAAAATGGATAGAATATAAGGAACCGTGAATTGGCTTGACAATACAGATGTTGATCCATGTATGTCTCTATGTGAGTCAAACCGAAGCTTGATTGATCTCAACATTCATATCTAGAAGATAATCAAGCAATGATCAAAATATTAAAGTAATGACTATTCAATGGATGCTTAATGTGATGTGACTTGAGTATGTCTTGATAAGGTGAAGATAGCGAGGAAAGGGCTTCGAGGTACTAAGTGAAGATGAAGGGCAAGCATTGGCTTGGGGCCCGAGGTACTATAGCTAAGGTGAAGAAAAGAGTACTTGCATTTAGTCGAGGAACTAATCAAGCTATGAGGAGTCATATTGTGTTAAGGATCAAATGATTAGTGTGAGTGACTTGAAGCCATGGAGGTGAACTCATATTTGTGGAAATGGTTCAAGTCACATGCATAAGGTACTTTTGCTCTAAGAGTTGAGACAAATATGATAGAGGATGATGTAGAGGTTGATGGAACCCCTCAAGTGCAATGGATGGCATATCCATGTCAAGGTGGTTTAAATTCTTTTATACTTTGAATATTGAGTTTAGGACATGTAGTACTATTAAGAGGGATCCTAGGACCTTCGGCTACATGTGAACTAAATGCTCAAACCTTCATTTCGACCAAAAACATCTCTCCAAGCCAAAAACGGCCCAAAAAACTCAGTTTAACCTTTGTTGTTCTGGCCTACACGGCAGTGACGCGTGTTAAGTGAGGCAGTGCCGCACTTAACTGACTGTTGGGACCCATCGAGTATAAATACCCAACCAACCCCTCCCCAACGGTCACATCTTCTTCCCCAATGTTCATTCGTGGAAGAACAGAACCAAAGCTCTTCCCCAAGCTAGATTTTGATTCCCACCATCAAAACTTGAGGGAAAAGAGAGCAAACTGCGATTGGAGACCGGATCTACAAGTTCCCCATTTTGAAAGAGCAGTTGGTTCATGTTTGGCCGACAGTTCTAGGGTTTGTTACTCTTGGAGCTTGCTCCTAGCCAGCCTAGGCGTCCCTTGAGCTTGCCTCTTCGTGTGGCGACCTTGGGAGGTTTTTTAACCTCACTCATAATCAAGAAAATCACCCCTCATCTCAAGAGTTCACTCTTTTGACTTGAGAACGAGGGAAGGGACAACCTTTGTGGTGAGCCCAATCCTTTTTTGTGGATACCTCAACAACGTGGGCGTAACCCGGCCTTTTGTGGAGATCGAAACCACGGGAAAAACCCAGCCTTTTTGTTGCATATATTGTGTTGTGAGCTAGGGTTTTGTCCCGATCTACTTTGTTGTTGAGTTCTAGGTTGTTTCTGTTGGATATCTGTGATATACTTGTGTGAAGGAACGTGTGGAGATTCAACTCGATCTAAGTTTTGTTGCTTAGATTTCATATTGTTGTCCTCTGTTAGGCGTGGCAGTGCCGCGCGCTGGTCTGACAACAGCTTGAGTTGACATTTCACATGTGGTTTTATTAGGTAATGGCCTATTCACCCCCCTCTAGGCCTCCTCGGTGACATCAAGGTCCTTACACTCCCAACCATGAAAATGCCATGGTTTGATGATAGGATGAAACATGGCAGCAGGCACCAACTGAATATTCCCAAACCGTTGACACTCCACACATTCTTTGTTGTAGCGAAAAACAATTGGCCATCATAGTAGGCCCATAAAAACCAGCCTGCCTCAACAACCACTTCATCTTTGGGGCCGATTGATGCGTACCACAAATGCCTTTATGGACTTCTCCCAAAGCCACTCTAGCTTGATCAGATCCCAAACACTTTAGCAACAAATCTTTGACAATTCTTCTATTTTGACCCACCATTATGCAATGTATACTTGAAAGCGAGCCGCTGAATGGCTTTGCCCACCATTATAATTATATCAAGAATTGAAATAGACCGATTTAGAATCTTTTTAGTTAAATAGATCAGAAAACTAGGAATCGGCTTGGCCGACTATAGCAGAAGGCCTAGCCATTTGATGTTGTTGGCCGTCTTTGGGACCCGGCCCCGTCGACCTTGCGACATCATCCCGGCAGGCTGCCTTGGCCAGTTGCCCCTCGACTTGGTCGTCCTCTCCTGGCCAGCCACCTTGGCCATCCGTCCTAGCCGCGTGTTGTCGGCCTGGCTGTGTCATGGCCGGCTTGGCCAACTGTATCAGTCAACATCTGTACATACAACATTAAGATCCTCATGCATTGGCTTAGCTTGTAGATGAAACATGTATGAAGACATGCATGAAGTGCCATCTAAACATTGAAACCGACCAACAACTTGTTGTGCCACCAACAATGAATCACCATAAACTTCCACATGATCAGCCCACATAGAAGTTAATATATTCGACTTCATATTCGTCTTCATTGTTAAGCGCACCAATCGGCTTTGCAAAATGATCCATAAGGAGAATCCTTTCAGCACCATAAGGAGAAACTATAATTGTTCCAACTCATAGTCCCTCTTTACAAACTGATCCATCAAAATATAGTTTTCATGGGGTGATAGTGTAGTAATTGATATCATTATCTAGATTTATGCTATGCTCAATAATAAAATCAGGAAGGACTTGACCCTTTAAAAATCTTCAATGGCTTAAAAGTCTATTCATATTCAATTAAAGCATATGCACATTTGCCCACTCATCTAAAATGGATTGGCCGATATAACATGTGCTTGTTCACATCGACATGACATGCTACCACACATGTACTTGATAAAAGATAGCGTCTCATCTTAGAACATGTAAAGTATAATGATAAGCATAATTTTTTTAATATGGACATACCTTGTCTCGGGATCAAGAAGACGATGTCCAAGATAAGCAATAACATATTCTTTACCTTCAAAATGCGACCTCAATCACCTTCTCTCTTCGTGTAACACCCGGTTTTAAGGACAAAACTCAATGTACACTATATGTGAGCCCACCTAGGCAATGCACTATCATAAACAATTAGTATCCACTTAGCTATTTCTCTCAATGCACCATCACATATAATTAATATCCATTCAAAGATAGCCTCACTAGCTAATATCTCAACATGGAAGTTGTCCAACAAAAAGCAATGCCCTATATAATATCATGTTCCCGCATACATATACATATCTAACTATTTAATATCATATTTCTGCATACATATACATATCCTAACTTGATTAACATTCTAACATATTTATATCCCTTCCTTATACCCACGTTGGAGCAACGCGTGGGAAATCGTCCCATTTTCCTCATCATTAAACCATAAAACAACGGTTCCTTAAACTTATGTGCTATTCTCATTGGACCCTTTTTCCTTCCTCTTTTGATATGTGCACTCCACCAACAAATCCTTAATCTTTTATTTTGAGAGTGGATTTATGTGATGAAAAATAAAGTTTTAGCACTAGAGGTAGTGTTTTTTACTGGTTTAGTGGCTAAAGTTAAGAACTAAAAACTTTAGATCACTTTAACTCACTTTTTGTGTAAAGTTTTTACGAGGTGGTCCAAATTTTAGAGAACACTTGCTTCTCCTATTTGGAGCCTCAAGAGCAAAAATGGCCTAAAGTTCGCTGGCTTAAATTTAAACTATAGGATCCAAACATGACTCACAATACATAGAGTTTCTAAGGTTAGATAGAGTGTTTCTTTTTAATAGTCCTATTTGACTAGAGGAAAAGTCAAACTTCATAAATCTTGACCCACGAGTTAAATTTATGAAAGTTTATATAGCATAAATTTGACGTCAATAGAATTGTGTTAAAAGTGTCTTCAAGATGATATTGAATTTGTAGCCGCCAAATTTATATTATACTAGCAGAGGTCCCCGTGCTTCTCACGGGCAGAGGAAAATATGGAGACTTCGGATTCATGTGAAAAGACATAACTTATGGGATTGTAGATTAGAGTAAAATCCCAAACCAACCTCGTAAGCATTGTAAAAATGTAAACATAAATTATCAATCATAAGCATATTACTTAAAAGGTAAAGCAACATGTATATAGGCTAAAAGAAAAAGAAAAGGCCGATTGTGGCTGGCCCATGAAAGTGTTTTTTTTTCCCAATGTATGAAAATGCAGAGCATGATTTTAGAAGAATATTGGAATTACCGAAGTTTAGTAGGAAATTATTAGTTATATTTGGCAGAATATTTCTAGGATTTTGGGTAAATGCAAAGAGGTGGAAATTCATGGGTGGAACCTTGGGTGCACGTATAAAATTTCCTGAAATTTTTAATGCATGAAAAATGTATTTGCTCTCCTCTATACATTCTCCGGGTGCGCGTAGGGTTTTCGCTTTTGGGCTGACGCGTGGTCCCCGCTACTGACCAAGCTGAGCAGTGTTGTGCTCATGGACCCAGTTCACCGTTCCATGGACTGATCCTAGGTTATACTCCCTCTCTCTTTTATTTCATGTAGACCGTGTTCATGGGCTAGAGAAAAAAGGAGTGGGTCACCACCACATGGGGTGGGCTTTGCCATCAATGGGCTCCTCGCCCTCTTCGTTCCCGGCCGAAGAAACAGAGAGGGGCAGGGCGAGAGACGAGAGAGAAGGATGGAGGGCGGGGCGCTGGTGGTGGCTGGTTCCACCGTGTCTGGCGGCGCCGAGCGGGTTGCCAGGTGGCGGTGCTGCCAAGCAAGCGCGATTCCAGAGGCGGCCTCGTCCCAGCGAGCACAGGCGAGCGCGACGTCGGCACCTTGGCGTCCGCCTACAGCAGGCTGCGGCGTTCAGCCGGGCTGCGAGAGGGTGTAGCGGGAAGGTGCAGGGCGGTGGCGGCAGCATCCTGCAAGCGCGGGCAAGCCCGATGGCGAGTTCGGCGCGGCGGCAGCGGGTTCAGCACGGTCACAGTGGCGCGAAAAGCGGCGCCCTGGTCGCTATGGCGTGTGCGGGGGCACGACTGTGGCGCCCCCGACCACCTTATGGAGGCAGGCCGGCAGCCCGGCAGCGCGTCACAGGAGAAGGGCGTCGGCGTTTCCAGAAGTTGCTTCGTGTCCAGCATCTGACCGTGAGGCGTGTAAAGGCCGGAGAATAGGACACGACAGGCGGCCCACCTAGCAATCTGTGCCGCGGACGGCGGCGCGTCGAGGTGAAGTAGGCAGGTTATGCAACAGACTCACAGAGAGCGGAGGAAGGGACGGGCCGCCAACGGCGGCGCAGAAGTGTTGCGATCCCTGGGCAGTTGGGCTTTGGAGAGAAAATGGACGGCATGGAGAGGAGCGTGGATGGATCGTACAGCTGTTGGTGATATGAGAGAGGTTGGTCGTTGGCACTGTAGATCTACAGGGCAGGGTCACCAAAAATAAAGGTCTTTATAGATTTATAATAAGAGAATAATGGTAAAAAACTATTTTGTACTATGACTTTTCTCTAGTCTAATCTCGACACAGGGGACTCCGGCGGTATGCGCCCTAGCCGCCCTCTATAAATATGTCGGTCTCATCTCTACACAGGGGACTCTGGCGAGCAGGCCTCCGGAACTTCTGTCCGCATCGCGTACCTGCACGGGTAGCGGGCAATCAAGTTTTTGAGGGGCTCTCTCGCGATCTTGCTCCTTTTCCGTGGCGCTTTGCTTCGCGAAGAGGCGGCCATGGCTCCGACGACAAGGAACTACCCGGAAGGTGCCAGATGTGGTGATGCTCCTACCGCGGGCACCGGCGAACTCACCCAAGGGTATAATTCTAAACTGTTTATGCTTTTTGCTTACTGTTATAATAGTAGGCTTAGCATATATTGCTACAACAAGTTGAGTATACATGCGTCTATATAATATCATTTTTATGGATTAATATATCTTGTAATACGCCTAAATATTCAACATTTTGTGCTATGACTTTTCTCTGGTCTAATCTAATACGGTTATCATTTTTTTGACGAAGGAGAGAACCGGCACCGGCACCGGCACTGCCCTGTTCTTACACGTTGGCACGCGTTTTCGGTCTTTAGACTGGGTGGTTACCTACTCCTTCGTTAACAGCGTAATCAGGACCCTGCAATTTGTTTCGACGGGAGATGAGGAAAGTTCCGTGGCCCGTGGATCTAGCGGAGTGAGTTGCCGTGCAAGTGCAATCCAGAAAGCACCAGAAGATCAGATACAGAGGGCCGCCGCCGCCGCCTCCAGCTGCGCCTCGTCGTTAGAGGGTTCCCATTCCTGCTCCCTCTGCCGCTGCCGCCCCTCGCTGCGCCTCGTCGGCGGCGGCCTCATCGCCGGGTCTCTGGAGTGCGGAAGGTGTCGGTGCTGCCCTCTGTTGGTACGGGTGTCTGGAGTGCTGCTGTGTAAATCCACCCGGCCGGACCTGGATCGACATCTCCGTTTGTTGGTGAGCAATCCTGACCTCTTCCGATGATCTGCTCTGTGTGATCTCGTTTTAGTTCTTGGTGGGATCTTCCATTTTCTTTTACTGTGGTAGCAAGCAATAATATATAAAAAAAAACCGAAGTTTGGAGGGTGCTGGTCAAGCCTATATACTGTCCCTAATTCATCCATCCATGATTCCATCGCGCAGGGTCAACAAAATCTGGAGTTCAGCTAAACCCAGAATCCGTGCCTAATAACGGCCAGTCTGGTCCTGCAAGGTTTCTCGACGATTCTTGCGCCATAACAGCCATGTGGAGGCTCAAGCAGTTCATCCCCAAGGAGCAGCCCAGTGGCCTCGAGGGTCGGACCATCGATGTCGGCAATGTCAAGGTGCACGTCCGGGAGGCCATTGCGGAGGGTGGCTTCTCATGTGTCTATGCTGCCCGAGACCTGGCCAACCCGACGAAGCAGTACGCCCTCAAGCACATGATCGTCCAGGACGAGGAGTCGCTGGGCCTGGTCCGGAAGGAGATCACGGTGATGCGCTCGCTCAAGGGACACCCTAATGTCGTCACGCTGGTCGCGCACGCCGTACTAGACATGGGGCGCACGAGGGAGGCGCTGCTGCTCATGGAGTTCTGCGACAAGTCGCTGGTTTCTGTGTTGGATGGAAGAGGAGCAGGCTACTTTGATGAGGAGAAGGTGGCGCTGATCTTCCGGGATGTTTGCAACGCTGTCTTTGCGATGCATTGCCAGACGCCGCCTCTTGCTCACAGGTGAGTCCACCACTTTTCAGCCTGTGGATTGATTGGAGACACACTGCACAATGTTTCCACCAACCAGTACTCACTGTTCTTATGTAGCTCATGCTTTTGTGGTTCCCTTTCCATGAAGTTATTGAAAAATCTCATGTGAAAACAAAATAGATGCAAGTTGGTATTTTGTACCTTGAACATAACATCACATCTATGTCATACTGCCAAGCTTGCATGTTGAATCAACTAACAATAGAAAAGCATGTTGAATCAAATTATTTTTGCTCTATAGCTGGCATCTTGGCTTGCAAACTAGATGTTAATGCATGTTGCTTTTCACAATGATGGGTGTTGTTCTTGATTGTTTTCCTTAGTATAAAGTATTCAGGACTATTGTTGTTCAGTTGTAGTTTGTAAAAAGATGGAGATATTCTCTGTGTTCTTTTGGTCCTTATTGTACTGTTTGAGTGAAGTTGTACTCCCAGGAAACTGCTATGACAAGTTTCATTTCAGATCTCTATGACAGAAAATATAGTTCATTTCCATTTGCAGGGACCTAAAGGCAGAGAATGTTCTTCTTGCTGCTGATGGGGCATGGAAACTATGTGATTTTGGTAGTGTGTCGACAAATCATAAGTGCTTTGATAAACCTGAGGAGATGGGCATTGAAGAAGATAACATCAGGAAGCACACCACTCCTGCATATAGAGCTCCTGAGGTTTATATTCAAAATTTCAAGTTTGAGCCCTTTCTCATTCTGTTCTACATATTTATTTACTACTATATGCTTGTTTACTGATTGCAGATGTGGGACTTGTACAGGAGGGAGGTTATCAGTGAGAAAGTAGATATCTGGGTAAACAACCTCTGCAGCTATCATTTTGCATTCTGGGTTTTATGCAAATGTTGCCTATCATATTATTGAATTGCAATTATTTGTTCTGTACCTGATTCAATTACTAATTAACAGTGCCATGAGTTGAACGTTAGTGTTTGTGGTTTTTTGCAGGCTCTTGGGTGTCTCTTGTATAGAATCTGCTACCTCAAATCAGCATTTGATGGAGAATCAAAGCTTCAAATACTTAACGGAACTATCGTGATCCCAGAGTTGCCGAAGTACAGTTCTTCTATTACAACACTTATCAAAGACATGCTTAACTCTTCTCCAGATGCCAGACCAGACATCACACAGGCAAGGGCTTTGCTTGATTGGCCATTCACTTCCATGAATTTAGGTTGGTCTTAATTAGTGCACACACCATGAAGCCAACACATAAAAGGTCTTCCGTTTCAGTGTTGTTGATAAATGTTCTGTTTTAGGTGTGGTTCCGTGTTAATGAGTTACTTCCATTGGAGCTGCAAAAGGATTTACCTGATGGATCTCCATCTGGATCAGCATTTGAATCGCATACTGACATTGATGAAGGTTTGCCACTGTTATTTTTTTGGTAGATTTATCTAGATAAATATTAGGAAGTGTAGGAAATGCTGCTGCGTGAAATCTCACATATATACTTTTTTGTGTTAATAGAAAACCGTCTGTTTGTTAATCGCTCATCTTGGTTTTGTTTGTTGCTCATATTTTTTTCTCTGCATCTTAAATTTTCCTTTTCCTGAAAATATTTCTTCTTGTTTGTTCAATAACCTAAATTATTCGTTGCAGCATCAACAAGACCACAACAAATGAGTGCCTCTTCATCATCAAGAGACAATATGAGGAGTACCTCTCTTAGTGATTCTTCCAATGTGATGGCACAAGGTCCTCTGAAAGCTATGGACAACAGGGGTTCTATGGGTGCATTTTGGTCAACTCAACATGCTCAGGAGCTATCTTTTGCTTATGACAAGGGGCCAGCTTTTGATGAAGAGCCCGTTAATCAAGTCACATCAAAGCAATCACAGGCTAAGAACCAGAACACACCAGCTCACAATTCATCTCGGAAGTCTCTATCTGCATCAGTTGATAGTTCCCCCGGGGATTTTGAAATTAGGTTTTCTGCAAATGGCTCGGAGTCTGGGCTGGAGAAAACCAAAACGGCAATAACAGAGAATAAAACAAAGATACAAACTACTGCCTTCAACTCCTTCGTGGCAGACTTTGATAATATCAAAATGAACTCACAAAACAGTACTAACAATGTGAACATGACTAGCAAATTGAAAGAGCTTCAATTGGAAGCAGAAGTAACTTTACTCAAGGAACAATTAAAGATAGCAAACCTGGAGAAGGAAGAAATTTCATTGAAGTTTGATAAGTTGTCTGCCATTTGCTCCTCTCAGAGGCGAGAGATACAAGAACTTAAGCAAGCCTTAGCTGCAGCTTCTGTTACACCACCAGCTAAGCAGTTCAGAGAAAATTCAAAAGTTGAACTCACCCCTCCCAGCAAAAGCCTGGATACTCCGGTATGAATACTGCTATGCCTTTAAATTTCCCTCTAGTCAGATGTACCCAGGTTCAAGTTTCTACTTGGTCCAGATAACTGGCCAATGGGTGAAATCATTGAAGATAGAATTAAAAGTGGCTAGCTTGGCCAATTCTCAAAGTGTTTAGACTCAGTGATGGTGTGTGAAAGTTGGTGGGACAATCCTGAACCTATTCTTTCCTGTCAATGGTTAGGATTAGCCCATCCTGCTTCGCATATCCCTAAATCTAATAGCCTGTGTGGTCTGGCCTAGCCACTTTTCTTATTTGACATTACTGTTGTTGATTTATTTCTGTCTAGATAGCCTAAATACCCTGAATGTAATATTTCATCTTGATATATATCAGGAGGCTGATATATTGATTTACTGGTTTTCGCAGCCGAGGGAGAAGATTGAAGGAACCCCTCCAGAGCTCGGCAAGGCCTATTTACTTCGAGCCGGGAACACCAAGCCCTGATTTGAAAACATGGTCAGCTTTCCCTGAAGAGCCAAAAGCTCAAGCAGCTGTGAAGAGTGTCCAGCCCAGATCAGTCCGAACTCTGCGCGCGCATCAAACAGCAACAAAGCCAGCTCGCTTGGACAGTCAAATATAAGTTCTAGCACTGATCCATTTGCTTTTGGTCAAGATAGCTTTAAGGCTGCTCCTTCTGGTACTGTACTTCCCCAGTTATCAAACATGGGGAATACTTCTCAGCTCAATAATCTGAATGTAGAAGAAAAGAAAGATGGATCCTACCAACCAGCTGGATGGACTGGGTTTTGATTGTGCTATAGCAATTTATGGTGATATACTATATATTTCAAAAGAGTCAAGAGTATATATGGTCTTGGTGGTGTGGCATACTGAAGATGCAAAGAGGAATGCCTGAACTGATGTAGGTATGTGTGGCAACACATTTGTACAATTGTTCTGGTGCTGAGCTGGCATCATAATGCTAATTTTAGTGCAAATGTACGTTACAACATGCAAATCATTGCTCGACATTAGAAATAGGAAGATGCTTTTTTCCCCCTTCTGTAGACAAGCTTGTGGTGTCATGTCAATAAACAATGAATTTTGGTCACATGTTATATAGATGTAGTCATCTACTACCGAATAAAATGTTGCCATTTAGTGATAAATAGCTAATATACTCACTTTAATGCTAGTATTTCATGTTGAGTCACAGAACACAAATCTTTATTAATTCATTGTGATACATTTAGATATTCAACATGTGGCTGTGAGGATCTGTTCTATTTTGGTGTCAACACATACATCTTGCAAGCATGAGAATCCACTGTTTTCTCCAGTTCTCCTTGCACGGCTGATATAATCTCATCCTTCAAAACAAACAAAATCACAAACACAGAAATAAGTTAAAAAACCACAGCAATATGAAATATAGAGAACATATAGTCCCTCCGTTCTCAAAATCAATCTTTAATGTAAGTTTCTCTTATAGTATTCATCTTTGATTATACAATCTTAATCATTACCGAGTGGTTGAAATACAATCCAGATTAATATAACTTTTATATCACGTAATTCACGTATTATTGGACTCATTGTTAGTCAAAGCATGAATTTTTGTAGTCATGCTGCACCTTACAAAGACAAACTGGAGGGTATGATTTTTTAGGACGTCTATGATAGATAAAATTCATACTTACTGTCCACAGATCATGAGCATGAACAATGGTAGATGCATTAAGTCCAATGCTGCTCAAGCTGGCAGTAATGGATGCCTGAGCAGACCCTCTGTTCCATAGAAGAACAGCAAATCTCCCTCCAGTCAAGGGACCAGCCCATACCTAAGCACAAGGTTATGTTATATAAACAAGTGCTAAATATCATAGCTTTTTCTTTCTTGTACAGTTTATCTTACTTCTTGGTCTCCATCTTGTTGCACTTTCTTCCCTTGTACTCCAAGCCCATCTGTTCATGAATCATTTGAGCAAAAATGGTATCAACTCAAATGGAATGATTGGTGTACTTTCTTCACCTTGGTTAACTGCAATAACATTTCGATTGCTGAGGATTTCCTTGGTTTCCTTGCTCATTGAGCGGATGTCACAACCGATCAAGAGGTGCCTGCATCAAGTTAACGTCAGCAGCATGGTCCTATAAATGAGCAAAAATATTCGCAGTTTGTTGAATTATACTTTAGTGATATTTTTCATCTCTAATGCTAAGACTCAAATTAAGCATCTTATTACCTTCATTAAGGCCCATATGCTGAAATGGGAGCGGTACTCTTCTGTAGTCATCCCCCCATTTCCAACTTCCAGCATGTCTGGGTCTGAAAACAGAGACAGCAGTTCATTCAAGACTCGAGAGAAAGTGCTGGAAATGTTTAGAGACATGTAGGACTAACCATTCCATCTGCCAGGCCCTGCATATGATGCCCACTTGTCGTTCTTATCAGCGATGGCTGTCATTCTGAAACATTAAATTTACAGGTTAACGAGATGTATCAGGCATATTTTGCCAGGACAATTGAATCCTGTCAGGATGTGAACTTTACTTTGCCCAAGTGTCCTTGATATCACCAGTTGTTCTCCAACTGTTTCCTACATCACCTGCCCATGTTGCTGGATCTTCCACACCCCTAGTGAACAATATTATTTTTAGGACAGAAGGATTGAATCTAAATCATCCATTTGAGTTGTTCAAAAGAAGGAACAAATACCATTCGCAGAGGGAGAAGAAAATATTCCTTCCTGAATTCAGGAGTGCTTTGCTCATTGCATCATATCTGCATATGTTCATGAGCAAGTCAGTCTCAAAGGGTAGCATAAATAAGGGGAACCTGTTTAGAGCTCTTGTGATTGCTGGTCACCTTGGCTGAGGGCTTATTCCCTGGCTGTTGCAGTTATCATACTTCAAGTAGTCAACTCCCTTTGAATCATTAAAAGCATTATTTCAGTTTGGATGCAGTGAAGAATGGTATGATCATGGCATGTTTAAAGTTTGTTCTAATTGAGACATGATGGTACCCAGGATGCAAAAGTTTTTATGCGTCTTGATCTTCGTATCCGGCGATCCGGGCATCATCTTGCTGCAAGTTCGTTTCCTGAGGGGAAATGGTTGGTGCAATTTTATATAGAGACAAAAATTCCAATGAATGAACCAAAGTGTATGTGTATTTCTAGTTCTCCCTTGAGCATCTTGATGAACATTTTTCTGCGACTTTGTGTCTGTTCTTCTGTTATATCAGTAGGATTACCCTGCGTCACCGTAGATCCCCAGCTTGAGTCCTTTTCCATGAACATAGTCTGCCAAGGCCTTTATTCCTGATGGTAATATTGACGCATTTGCAGCCAGATTGCCCTGTATTAGAAATACAGAAAAGCTAGATTACTAGTTCTTTTGCTACTCTGCATATATGACTGTACCACCATTTAATCACCTGGGAGTCCCTGTCATAGGCTGCCCAGTTATCATCTGCAGTTTCACAAATGTTTTGAGTTCTCAGGAAGTTTCAACTGGGCAAAAGAATCATTAAGAAATCTCAAGAGGAGGTACCTATGTTGATATATTCATATCCAAGCTTTGCTAGGCCAGTATCCACCATAGCATCAGCTGCACAGGCGAATCATCAACTTGTTTTCAGCATGCTGTGATACAAAATGCACCTGTTTTGTGCAAAAGTAGCCTTACCGATTTGTCGAATGAGCTCTTCGTTTATTTTCCGGCCGAAGTGATTGTAGTTATTCCACCTAATTTTTTTTCATGCACTTCAGCACTTGTTGGTTCAAAAGATGTCAATGCAAATTGGATGAAACCCATGAAAAAAATCGCGGGCTATAGAATTTAGCGGGAGGTTAGCCAAAACGCTATTAGCGCGCTATTTGACGCTATAGCGTGCTATTTGACATTGCGACAGGGTTTAGGGTATTTTGGCGCTATAGCGCGCTATTTTTTTTCATGGGATGAAACCATGAAAAACGGAAACATGACTTAATGTAGATGGGCTAAAAAAAAAGTGAAAAAAAAAACACTAGGAAGTTGATGGAAAGTCAAATTTCATCACCGTGGGATAACAAAATCAAAAGAACCCACGATCTCGGTCGCTGGAAGTGCTCATAGGGCTACGGTTTGTGTCGTGTTATGAATGTTTGCGTTGTAATGTGTATTAAAAAAGAGAAAAGAACACAGGGTGAATTACCCCATCTGGGGAGTCCGCCCAAGGCCATTCTCCAGCGCGGTTGCCGACGTCGATAGCAAGACCACGAGGAAAGCGCACAAGGTCATCTTCCCCGCCATGGCTGGGCAAAGCTGTGTGTGTCTCAGTGCGAGTGATGTGATCATTAACATCTACTACTGGTTTCTAGGGGGCCACTATATATAGGAATTGCCCAGTATTACGACAAGAATCTGTCACGAGTTTCGGATCCCACGGAGCCAGACAGCAAGGCCGGTGGAGGCCATTTTACTTTGGGTAAATCTGTTCACGAGTTTCGGATCCAACGGAGCCAGACAGCAAGGCCGGCGGAGACCATTTTACTTTGGGTAATCCACACGCTGATGCAATCTCTTGTGTCACCGGGGAGGCTGATAGAAAGCCAACACTTAGACAATTTCTAGTGGTCTGCATTTCTTGTCTTGTTATTAGAATCTCTGTGCAGATACAGAGGAATAAGGAGAACATGGGATTCGGTACAGATGTAGCATTTGAATACAATGTCAAGAAAAAAAATGTAAAATTTGAACGTGTTTTGGCATTTGAACAATTTTAATCAACATATGAACATTTTTTTTTGTGAACAACATATGAACATTTTTGGCATTTATCTCGAGGGAAACCTTTTAAATTTGTCACAAATCCACATCAATATGTTGCGCCGACCAACAAAGGCATCATACATCTGGACCTTTTTTTTTTTTTTTTTTTTTTTTTTGAGAAGTATACATCTGGACCTTGTTCAGCATACATTACATCCTTAGATAATGCTATCCTTAGATAATGCTGGGACGAGTTTATTTCTCCGTCGCCTATAATTGGACTGACAAAACTATTTCTGAAAGTGATTTAATTAGATCATTCGTGACCTGCAGGTGCTGGACAGCGAGTAGAAGGAAGAAAAGAGGCCTGCTAGTGCGCTGATTGCTCAATGTTAATTTGTAATTTCAGATTGAACTAGTTGCCCGTTTCTTCATTCCTTTTTCTTTTCTTCATTCCGTGCAGCAATCCTTGGCTTGCCTTGTGTTTCTGTTGCTACCCTCCTAATTTTTGGAACTATCATTCAAAAGGGAATTACTTTTTTCTAGTTGTATGTGAAAGACATCTATTTGCCGCAAATCAATCCTTCTTTCTGTTTTTCTTAGTATTTATACTTAGATACTTTGAAAGATACTTAAATGATAATGAAATTCTAAATTCTTCTTTAGTTCATTTTGTCTCTTCTTTAGTTCATTTTGTCTAATGTGGGTAAGACAAGAGTTTTTTAAGATTTTCTATTTAAATCAGTTTATACCTTCTAGATCCTTTCTTTTACGATGTATCTAGACATGTGTATAACTAGGTGCATAAAGAAAAATCAATGTATCTAAAAAGCCAAAATGAACTGCAATTTGGAACGGAAGGAGTATGTGGCAGTAGGCACGGTCACGAAAAAAATAGGTTATTTGTATGATTCCCTAATCTTTAAATGTATGTGAATATTTTTTTTTCACATTGTAGCAACATTGGTACTGACGGCACCGTGGGATGCATGGTTATTAGCTAGGTACCATCTTATGGCTGCCCCATCTTATATTATAATAAAAAAAGGCAGCATAGTTAATTTAGCATAGGAATCATACGAGGTGAGCTTCTTGCTAGCTTCAACAAACTTTAAGGCAAAACATGGTTGGCTCTCAATCGTACTACTGCATGTAGTCTACCATAGTGGCATATCTTGTCTGACTCTTAAGTAAACTTCTGAAGCCTGCAGTCCATGTTCAAGCACCTACCTTGGTGGAAGGCTTATGCAAGGCCTTCTTGAGCTAGTCACAATGGTGAGGTTCTGTTGGTAGGGGCACTGGGCGGTTTGAGTGACTACGTGATGAAGATGAGCAGCTGACCGGGCGTCAGGGAATGCTCATTTTTGCAAGAAATTTTCTATAATAATTGGGGAAAAATTGGATGGCTCACATCGATCGAGAGCGCCGATCCGACGGCTACAAAGGCTGTAAAAGAATGAGAAAGAAGCGTGGAGGCAAAAATTGCCTCCCGTTGTGTCTCTACGACAGTTGAGGCCATAGGAGCAAAATTACCTCTCCGTTGCCTTCCACAAAAAGAAGGGATTAAGAATGGGCGGTAATTGCATTCTCGTTATTCATTTTTTGGTGAAGGGTAAAATGGTAACTCCATAAACAGAACATATGATTCAAGTACTATAGTTAGAGATGAATATCATCTTATTACTTTTTTTTTAAAAAAAAACTATAGGGTTCCTAGGGTTCGTCGTGCGTGCACAATGGAGTCGCCGCCGCCGCCGCCGGCGGTGGGAGGCGATCGCGCGAGGCCTTCTTCCTCCTCTTCAGGGCACCGCGTACGGCCGGTACCTCTCCGTATCGAACCTGGAAGCGCCGCGCAGCCACCGCGGTGTCCAAGTCCTCCAGCGCGGCTACATCTCGGAGTACCTGGAGCCCTCCTTCGTGTGGACGGCACATAGGGTGGAAGCCGGCCAGAACTACGTCCGCTTGCACAACGACGACCAGCGCTGCCTCCGTGCCAACGGCAAGCAACTCTACTGGAAGAACCTCGTCACCGCCGATGCCAGGAACGGCAGCGAGACCACGATGATCATGATGCAGTGGAGGGTCGAGGCCATCCACTTAGCCCGAAGCCCATACCCCTTCCGCCTTCGCCTGAACCTCCGGTGAGTTCGCCATCCTTTCCCCTTTCATTTGCTAATTCCTTTCTAAGAACACAACCTGCAAATTCCTGATGAACACAATGTGTATTCAGACGTATTCAGTATTCAGACTTATCTCTGAACCTTTCTTTCTCAGTACAATGTGTACTCAGACTGAACCTGCTAATTTCCATTGATGATTTTTCTTTCTCAGATCTGCAACATTCATTTCTTTGGATATGCAAATGGTTTAGTGAAGCAATTGTCTTCTGCAACATTCATTTCTTTGGATATGCAAATGGTTTAGTGAAGCAATTGTCTTGGTTAGATTTTCTTTTTCTCGTACATGATGTATATCCTTTTCCTTTCCAGTACACCTGCTATATGGCGCTGATGCTTGGTAGTGGTAGCTAGTGTTAATCAGCATGGATGGGATGAGCTTGTTTGACTCCTCTAGAAAATATTCTCTTATGTTGTCAACCATGCAGCTCTGACCAGGTTCTCATCTTGTGAAGATTTTGCCAGATGGAATTCTTTTGTGTTAGCTCAATCAATTCTGAGTCATGATCCAGCTAATAATGAAGCAAAAACTGAAGGTGTCATCCTATTGGATTTGCCATTGAGAACAGCTCTGTAAATTCAGTACCAGATTTTTTTCCGAACTACGATTTTGGGACAACAGCAACACATTGAATTTTGTAAAAGTATGTTGATGTAAAGGCGTACCAGTTCTAAATCAGTATCTTTTAGAGTAGTATATCATGTGTCGATGTAGTCTAATTCAGTTATTGCTCGTGGCCTGGCATCAATTTACATGACTCGCGTATGAAGTATGAGTGTTCATTGATCAAATGATGGGAACTGATTTTAATTGATCTATTCCATGTATATATAACCCCGTCCAACTGTGCATTAAGTAGTTTACCATCTCTTTTTTTTTTTTTTTGGTCTGAAACCTGAGGAGGAAACTACGATCCTTTTTTTTTTTTTGAGAAAAACTACGATGCTATAATTACGGGGAATTTATCGGGGGAGAGGAGGAAGGGACCGAGGAGGAGCGCTGAGTTTTGGAAGATTGAAATCCCTAATTTTTGGGTTTTTTTTTTTTTTTTTTTGCTTAGTCTGATATCTTTGTTTTAAATAAAATCGCTCTCAGTTCCTATTTAACATACTTCAATATCCGAATGGTTAGACCTATTGATTGTGCACCTTTAGCTCCCGGGTTCAAAACCTATAGGGCCAATGTTTTTTTGGACAGTGTTTCTATTAATTTTTTTGATTTTGTTTTTTATCTCATCTCAGTTTTTTTTTTTTTTTGCATAGACACCTTATTTTGGCTCCATAAACACACTAATAAAGTTTCGGATGATTTAGAGATAGTGGTGATACACATATCTCACATGTGGCGACATCTCTCACATAATCACATTGGTCGTAATGAGACATGTATGCCTTTGTGAAGATGTGCACCACCACTTTGTCGAATCCATTGAAACTTTTTTTCATAACTATACACCAAAATGATGTCTCCATGCAAGTTTTTAGATTTTTCTAGCTACGTTAGGGTATTTTAATATTTATTCTTTAGTAAATTAGGAAATAATTATAATAATAGGTAAAATTGCTCTCAAAATTGTAAAAATGCACACAACATCTTAGTTTGGATCCATGAAAACCCTATTAAAGTTTCAGTAGTGATACACATATCTCACACGTGTGTGACATCTCTCACATAGTCATATTGGTCCGTAGTGAGACATGTATATCTTTTGTGAGGATGTGCACCACTACTTTGTCGTAATCCATTGAAACTTTTTCTCATAACTATATACCAAAATGATGTGTCCATGCAAGTTTTTAGATTTTTCTAGCTACATTAGGGTATTTTAATATTTATTCTTTAGTAAATTAGGAAATAATTATAATAATAGGTAAAATTGTTCTCAAAATTGAAAAAATGCACACAACATCTTAGTTTGGATCTATGAACACCCTATTAAAGTTTCGGATGATTTGGAGATAGTGGTGATACACATCCTAGTGAAGCATACATGTCTCACATATACTCAATGTTACTAAGTGAGACATGTGTAGTTCCACTTTTAAAAAATTCTTTAGAATATTACTGCCATGCTCACACACCAAAAAGTAAAAAAAAAAGAAAAAGAAATGTGATATAAATAGCAAAAAGAAAAAAAGAGAGTAAAAAAAAAAAAGGTTCCAACAAGGTTTGAGCCTGGGAGTTGAGCGTTAAACTCAAGACGTCATACCATTGTGCTAGTAAGGTGCTTCGATAGGTGGGGAGGGCTAATATATTTAGTAAGTTCCTATCACTACATGGGTTTATCGTCATACTTGTCGTTTGAAGAATCTTGAATAAATGTGCTGGACAATTAGAAGGCAAGGAACTTCTTGACAAACATGGATGTCTCAAACAAAGGAGAACAATTGCGTGGGAAGCGAAATTCTAACAATCCTAGGCCCCAAGGATCGTATTTCCACATGAGAATCATTGAACCATCCTGAACTTGACAAGCAGCCATCGTTCTAAATATATCAAGAGAGACAAAGCACATATCTCCACCAAAAATAGTTTCACGGTGCAATGTAGTACGTATTATCTAGAAGGACCGATCGTGATGGGTTGTTTCCTCTCTAACTTGAGCGCGCTCCTTGGTGGTGGGTGGTGGCCTCTGAGACTGACACGTTGCAGCAATGCACCCTCCATAGCACATTGATTCAGAGCGACACATCGGCTGGCCTTAACCACCCTCGGTGGTGACGCGGTCAAAAGTAGCACCCAAAAGAACAAGCCTCTGTTTCTCGCGCTCTTCATCAGATCCTCTGTTAGTAGTGCCATGCCTGCAGCAACTCCATAACACATTGATTCAGAGCGACAGAATTCGACAACTTGAGGCCTTGAGTACAATGCATCATTCATGCAGCACAAACAAAGCCCTAGCATACACAGCAACCATCTACTCACTCCATCCCATGCAGTTTCCTTCACTTGAACATGGAGACATTGGATGAGGCGGAGACCAAGGTGTTGCCGTCGACACTGATGGCCAGCGACGGTACTACATCTGCATGCCCGCCCAACTCCCTGGCGCAGTCCCCAGAGAGGCTGTCCCAGATGCGCACCTTGCCGTCGATGCATCCTGACGCAACACACAAATGAAAGAAAATTCATTCACAAATCAGATTGCGAGACATACAGATCATATTACTGCAGGTTCGCTATGTTAGTAGCATATAACAGCAGTAATACACATAAACCAATTTTGATTGGTGATGATCGATTCACTAATCATTATGAAATGACTTTACTGAACCCAGTAAATTAGAAGAACGATTTAACTGAAATTATTGCCTAAAACTGAAAGTTGAGATGACAATGATCTGATTCAAAAAGCAATAACAAACAGCATAGATGCATTCATTAAGGATGCTGGAAATAAGAACAGGAGCCGAATACTATCATCAGATTAATCTTACAGATTTGTACATGTCACTTTGCTGGGCCATTGTGCTGGAATGTAGAAAGCCAGCTAGTGAACGGCAACAAATTGTTCTTTAGGTCTTCAATCGTTATAATTTTTCCCTGGGAACAGTAAATAAACATAAAAACTTGGTGGATCTCTTCAATAATAGAGCTATTCTATTTTGTTTCTAAAAGTTCATTTTCTTTCTCAAAATCAACATAAATGGCATTGGAACCTGCACCACGGGCATTTACAAAAGACATATGTGCTTCAAACTTATCAGTAACACACCAATTCACTGTATTTGAGCGATTGGTTTGCAAGTTCACTTCAACTATGTTTTCCACCTTTAATTTGCTTACAACTAAAATTCAGACATGAGCATTACAACTAACAATTCAGACCTGAGGAGGATTAGGGTATGCTATAGAAATTTTGCTTGTGCACCACATGACTCAAAAAAATTGAATTCCAAACTCAGGTGACTGTACTTAGGCAAGATCATTAAAGAACACCTATCCAAGGATGGCATGGCTGGTCTAAGAAAAATGTTCAGTACATATGGAGACATGAAATTATTGAATCAGAAGGATGGAGGATCTCACACTAGTGCGACGGCTATTGTTACACCGGCGTGATCAGCGGTCGACGCGACGGCGTTGTCCTCCGCCATGTGCGGCGCGGCGTGCAGGAGGGGCGAGCGCCGGCGAGGGCAGGGCGGCGGTTGCAGCGCGCCGGCCGCGCGATGGAGACGGCGAGGCGGTGGCGGGCAGTGTGGGTTGGGCGAGATCGAGGTCAGGACGAGGCGGCGCTGTCCGAGTGCGGCGGCGGCTCTGGCGCTGTTCGAAGGCGGCGGTTCAGGCGCCGTTCGAAGGTGGCGGCGGCGGCGGCGGCGGCGGCGGCCAGGGCGAGGTCGAGAGGGATGGTGTCGGGGGTTCTGGGGTGGGGTCGGGGTTGGGTTGGGGGCGCCGTGGCTGGGCCAAAGGCCAGGCGGGTGGGGACAAGGGACTATGAGAAATGACTTTACTACCCTAAACTAACAAAATTGTTATTTTGGGAAGGCGATAGGAGAAGCGATTTCAAAAGATCTTGTAGAAAGGCTCTGCAAGAGCAGAGATCAGGAAGCTTGGTATAGTTGCTTCTCGCTTTTCACAATCACACACATGTATTTTTTTTTGAGCGCTTCTTGGCAACACCATATATTTTCAAAATAAATGTATAGGAATAAGGACAACATGGGATTTGGGATCCCACTTAGGTTCCTACTGTAAAACAAAGCAGGAGTTACAGATGGAGCATTTGAATACAATGTCAGAGAAAGAAAAAAATCTGTTTGAAGTTTTGAACGTGTTTTGGCATTTGAACAATTTTAGTTAACATATGAACATTTTTTTTGTGAACAGCATTTGAACATTTCTGGCATTTATTTCGTGGGAAACATTTTAAATTTGTCACAAATCCACATCAATATGTTGTCATCATACATCTAGACCTTGTTCACCATACATTACATCCTTATACAATGCTAGGATGAGTTTATTCCCGGAAATCTGGTCGGACCCGATGACTCATCCGAAACCCCACCCCCACAAAAGAACCCGTCCTTCTTTCTCTCGTGGCCCGTGCCTGCGACGAGGCGCGCACGCTGGCGGTGCCGCGGAGGTTAGGGTTCCCGCCTCCCTCGTTGCAGAATAGGGCCGCCCGGCGATGGTCGCCGATACACAAATGGTGGTGGTGGGTTGACCGGCCCAAGGAGCGAGGCAAGAGGCGCCCCGAGCGGGCCGTGGCTAGACAGCCGGTTGGCTATGGGTAGGTGTGGGGGCGAACGTCGGCGAAATTTATGGGAGGGCGGGCTTGCTAGAGGTGGAGAATAAGACGGTGGCGGCCGGGTCGCCGAGGGCGGTAGGCGGGCGGCGGTGTCGTGACGCGGCCGCGTGAGGAAGAAGAGGCTCGGGGTTGCAGGTGGGCCGGTCGAGGCCCACGTAGGGGTGGCCTGAGGTCCCCCAAAGGTGGTCGGACCCTAGCATGCCGGGTCGCCTAAAATACTAGTATAATGCCCGCTGCTAACGCCACGGCTTTATTTGAAAAATGCACATGAAAAACTACCATAGAGAAAAACCAACCATTTGTTTATCCCGAATTTCTTTTTGAGAATGACACAAAGACAACGCAGACGCCACAACACGCACGCACACTCACCCCTATGAACACACGTGCGCAAAACCCTACCCCTATGAGCACCTCAGAGAGGGAAAGCACCCGGCAGATCTGGAGATTCTCGAAGTCACCATTCGCCTACCGTCGACGGAACGTCGCTACCACTTAATGCATAACGCGGAAAATCCTAGGAAAATCCCGGGAAAAGGTACAAGCACCGTGATTTGAACCCTGGTGGGTAGCGTCCCACTGGACCGTCCTACCATTGGACTACAAGCCAATGCTACATACCACATTAAGTCCAAAGTTACTTCTAACAAATTTTAAGCACTTCGTTAGGATTAAATTAAATGAACATATTTATGTGGCTCCAAAAAAATTTAATTGATGCACATTCAGAAAGCATAGATGTAAAGAAGCCCAATGTACCATCAACAATTTTAACCATAACATCAGGCACAAGTAGGAAGAAAAGTTCCGCCAGTTCACTCTTTATTCATCCTTAAACATAGAATCTAGATGTCGCCTTTCAATCTCCGGTGTAAACCCAATGAACCAGACATCATCTCACAATGCCAATTACAAATCACATGTTTAGAGTACAATTATGATCCTCATCATATTCAAGAAGTGGTTACAAGTCGCTCCATTGCAGCATGAATACATTAAGTCAAGGCAGATTGGGAGGATGAACACAATGAGATAGTCACAGGTAAATGTATTTGACAACATTCAAGCAAGCAAAGGAAGGCAGCCATACACCGTCTTTTTCTGTGCAACCTAGTTCCTTCCACTTCTGTATGTAGTTGACAGCATACACAAGGCTATATCAATCTAACAAAGGGAAGACCGACAATTTTTACATTTAACTCAAGGGAAATTGATAGTATTTAAGATTTCTCATTTGTTTTAACATGTCTTGAAATCTGCAAGAACTACAAACCAGCCTTAGAATTATGCATTTGTGCAAACAGAAAAGGACAGGTAGCAAAAACTTACCAATCCACGACCTGCTGGATCTTGGGAACATTGACAGACACAATAGAGTCCATATGTCCAAGCGGAATGGCTGTTACTTCATATATCCCAAGTATAGTAATCCATATGACAAGTTTAGCTCCATAAATACATGCAAGATTTACAGTGAGGACTCGTTAGCAGTTGTCTCTTGCCCTCTTCTATCTTACCTACCTTCTGTAGTACCAAATGAATTAAACCTTCTGCAGTAGCAAATGAATTATACTTCCTTTACTTGACAATCCAGCAAACACTAGTACCGAAATCTTTTTTTTTGTGGCGGTCAAAAAAATTATCCGGTGGCGGCACAGGCGCCCGCCACCAACCGAAGTCACGGAAAATGCGCCGCGTTATCCGTGGCGGCACCGTGCCCGCCACGGTTAATAAAAAAAAAAAAAATTACGAGCCCGGCACCGAGCCCATACGGGCCCGACACCAAGCCCAGTTCCGCAGCATCTAGGGTTACGACGCCCGCTTCCGATCCGCCGCCCCGTCGACCATCGATCCCCGTCCCCGCGCTGCCGCCGTCGATCCGCCGTCCCCGCTTCGCCGTCGTCGATCCGGCGTCGATCCGCCGCCGTGGAGGAGGACGGAGCGGATCCGCCCCACCTTGTCCGCCACCCGCACCGGTGGAGCGCCACCTCGCCCGGATCCGCCCAGCTGCCGTCGTCCTCAGCGGATCCGCCGCAGCCGTCGTCGTCGTCGGCCGGATCGGCCGGCGCGCCCGTCGTCGTCCCAGCGGATCCGCCAGCGCCGTCGTCGTCCGGCGGATCCAGATCGATCGAAGACGAGGGCGCCGGCCGGCCGGATCCGCCCGCCGGGCGACGAGGAGGAAGCCGGATTCGCACAACCGCCCGAAGCTTGGCGGATCCGCCATGGAGCCCCGCGCCGGGAGGGGAGGAGGAGGGGGGCGCCGCGGGAGGGGAAGGGAAGGAGAGGAGGGAGCGCCGCGTCGGGAGGGGAAGGAGCGCGTCGGGAGGGGGAGGAGTCGCGGGAGGGGAGGAGTCGCGGGGCGCGGTCGCGGGAGGGAGGAGTCGCCGGCCGCGCGAGAGAAGAGAAGGAGAGGGAGAGGAGTTGGTTTGGAATGAGAGTTGAGAGAGAGAAACCCTAGAAGTGCTAAATATATATGGCCCGATAGGAAGGGTCTGGGCTTCGCCGTGGGCTTCAAGCATTTCCGTGGCGGGCCTATAATATGTCCGCCACGGTAAAGGTTTGTATTTTGCGTGGCGGGCGTGTTAAGGTGCCCGCCACGCACAAAATCTTTCCCGTGACGGGCAAAACGCCCGCCACGTAAAAAGCTGGGGCGTGGCGGGGTATTTTTCGTGACGGGCAAAAAGTGCCCGCCACGAAAAAGATTTTTCAAGTGCTCGCAAAATCATTTCGTTACTAGTGAAACAACACTATTGTAGTGTGTTTTGACTGACTCAGGGAGTTATATATCTTGCCTCATCAATTGCCGATGCATCCACACTGCCTTTTCTTCTATAAAGGAGGTCTCCTATTGATGCATATTGAAATGGTTTGTCGACCTGACAAACTATTTGTGAAAGAGATATTTAATTATATAAAAAAAGTGATTTAATTAGATCATTCGTGACCTGTAGGTGCTGGACAGACAGCGAGTAGAAGGAAGAAAAAGAGGCCTGCAGGCGCCTGTCTCCGATGCTAGTGCTCTGATTGCTCAATGTTAATTTGTAATTTCAGCTTGAACTAGTTGCCCGTTTCTTCCTTCCTTTTCTTTTCTTCTTTTTCTTCATTCAGATGGGCATGCCAGCTTGAACTAGTTGGCATGGTCGCGAAACAAATTAGATTATTTGTATGATGTCCTAATTTTATATGTATGTGAATAA